>JAIUZE010009395.1:0-67350 GCA_022085475.1 Heliosperma pusillum | reverse complement strand
TTAAATAAAATTTTGGTCTTCAAAATTACAAGGCGAGTCGGAAAAAGTCAACGCAAGTCAAAGTTGACTTAAAAACGGGATTCTCATGGAATCTCTCAAAAATTCCAAATACGAACTCGGAATTTCAAAAATTCAACTGGAAACAATAAATTCCACTTTAAAACTTAAACAGGCTGAAAAGTATTCGTAAAACATTTTCACTAGAAAAATAGGGTACTTTTCGGGTTGTTACATCTCACGACCGTGAGATGTAATTCACGCCCGTGAAAGGTCTTTCCTCCTTGTTCCCTTGATATAACTTTGTCAACTTCTCTCGGTTTAGCTCGCCTTAACTCGGGATGACTCGGGTACGCCAAGTAGGGCCCCCAATGGTATGTGGGGTCCCCTAGGACGTGCCGTGGGCCCTCAGTGTGATGTAACTTCTCTTTTGTCGACCAAAATTGGATAGAACCCGCCCCAAATGACGGTTTACCTACAAAAACACGATAAAAGCGATAAATATGCTAGAAGAAGGTAAAACACGTAGAAACGCTCTTAGGGAGCGTTAAAGGCAAGCAAAACGAGGCAAAAAGGGGTGGAAAAGTTGGGTGAAATGACGCTATATTACCTTGTTCGGTCAATAGTGGCTCCATCACATCGAACAAAATCCCCCAAAAGAGTTGGAAGTTTAGGAATACCTTACCCCAGAACTTCAGAGGGAGGTTCAAAAGCCCGACCCAAATAGAAATAGTATTAATATCAATTTTGGTAAGGCACTCACGTTTGGTCTGAAAATTTCTCGTTTGTTATCAAAGAGGAAGTGCCTATGTTGCAGCACTGCCTCTTTCCCTCATGAGAATTGAATCGCACCAAAAAGACACCACTAGGCAAGAATGATAGCTAGTTAACATGAAAATTATCCCATACTCTTCCAAAAATGTCCCATAGATGATTCGCACCAAGTATGAAAAAAATATCATAATTCTTCCAAAAATTTAACTCTTCATGTACCTCTTATGGAGAGAATTGCAGCAATTCACTTGGCTCCTCGTCAATTGGTTCAAGCGCTTGCTTCCCCTTTCTTTTGTTCTGTGCTATCCACTCCGCTGATTCTCCATCAATGAGTAATCCATCCATATCAATAGGATGTAACGTGACAGGAGATAGATTCGCGTCATTCTCCGTTTCAAGTACCACTTTTTCCGTATGATTCAAGGCCGAAAACTTATTTTTTGAAGTTATTTTTCTAATTTTTGGACAAAGAATGCGATGAAAACGAAGAAGATCCTGCAGGATTATTGTGTTTAGCACCCCTCATTGGAGCAATCCCTAGGTTTTCAGACTCTTTTCTGTTTTTTTTTCTTATGTTTTCCTTTTTTCCTCATTCCCTCTCTATCTCTAGAGACCAACTATAATATGTAATAGCTTCAACCTTGGATGGGTCCATGCTTACTCCGTCTTTACCTACAATATAGCCAAGAAAAACAACACTTGGAACCATTAGAGTGCAATTTCCGAGCTTATAATATAATTTCTGCTTTCTCATCACTTCAAACACAGCTTTAAGATGGAGTTTGTTCTCTTCTTCACTCTTTCTAAAAATTAGGATGTCATCGAGATACACAGAACCAACTTGTTAAGGAATGGCCTTAACACTTAATTCATAAGCCTCATGAACGAACTAGGTGCGTTACACAAGCTGAACGCCATCACAAGCTACTCGTACAACGCATGCTTCGTTTTAAGTTGTCTTCCACTCAGCTCCCTCTCGAATCCTGATCTGATGATAAACACTCCTCAAATCTAGCTTAGAGAAAACACATGAACCAGAAAGTTCATCTAACATATCGTCAAGCCTAGGCATAGGAAAGCGGTACTTGATAGTGATATTATTCACCGCTCTAATATCGATACTCATACGCCAAGTCCCCTCCTTGTTTGGTACCAATAATGCTGGTATAATAAACAGACTCAGGCTCTCTTTCACAGACCCTCAATCTCTGAACTCTTGCACCTATCTTTGCAACTCTTTAGCCTCCCCGGTATTACATCTATAAGCCGGTTTATTAGGCAAAGTCGCTTCTGGAATTATGTCAATTTGGTGTTCAATTCCTCGCTTTGGTGGAAACCCATTCGGCAACTCATCGGGAAAAACATCTACAAACTCGTCTAACATTTCTGTCCTCACGACCCAACTCACATACCACGTGCAGGTATGCTTGTTCACCTCGAGCAACAATCCCCTTAGTAGTGAGTTTATTTCGTTTACTTGGTAATAATGGTTTAAGATAGTACTTAGGTTTTCCCTTAGACACAATATAAACGTTACTTCTGCCATCATGCTCCACCCTTCGATCATACTTCCATGGCCTTCCCAAGAATATGTGACAAGCATTCATTGGGATCACATCACATAATACTTCATCCTCATAGGGTCTCAAGTTTAACGATATTAGAGCCTGCTTCTTAACTAAAATTCCATTGTGCCCATCAAGATAATGCAATTTATATGGTTTAGGGTGATTTCCAGTAGCTAACTTTAGTTTATCAACTAAATCTCTAGATACGACATTGGTACATGATCCACTATCAAAAATAAGAGTCCAAATCTGATTGTTTACCTTCCAACGAGAATGAAACAAATGCTCCCTTTGTTCTTCATCAACGTGACCAGCCTCGGTGTGGAGGTTTTGAATCGCTAACCCCTCCTTCTTCACGTTGCTATAGGGGTTAACAACATGTACCTTTTCATCGCTACATTCCTCTTCTTGAAAAACAGATTTAGATTCAGGTTTTGGAAGAACAAAGTTCGGAACTAAGTCAACCAATTCTTGAATCGTCAGAGCTCGCCTTTGCGGACATTTATTGGCAATGTGCCCATATCCTTGGCACTTGAAACATCTCCTCAATCTCGCATCCCTTTTTTCAACCACCGTTCCCTTACCCTTGTCCTTTAGATCCTCTTTTTGCATATTGTTGGACCTATTTTATAGTTTTGATAATGACATGTGTTTACTTGATAATGTGCTTTACTTGATATATCATATGCGTGTAATTGTGTGTTTTAGTCTTATCATAGCTAACAACAATTACAAGAAAGAAGATCAAAGTTATAAGAACTTCAGGCATAACTTTGAAGCATTATGTGAGACAAAGTTATAACAACTTCAGGAATAACTTTGGAAGTTTACATGGAAGTTATAGCTACTTGGTTATAACTTTAAAGAAAAACGTTTCAAGCAAGATCTACCTCAAATAAGACAAGACTCAAGATGAAGGGTCTTTGTGATCAAGATGAAGAGATGATCCATATACTGAAGATCTTTGTGAAGATTAGATAGTATAGGTCGTCATTCGGTAACTATTCCATTAGAGTGATTTTAAGTTCAAAGTTATAGCTTTAGCCTATAACTTTGGATGATAAATGTTGATGCATGGTTTTGGAAATAAAATATTTTAAATGTTTCAAAAGTGAAGAAATATTTTTGTATTTATCAAAAGTTTTAATAGAGAATATATTTATGAGATTCTATTGGTTAGTAATACAACTTATGTGTGACAACCCTCGCGAATGCGAAAGTAAAACATAACAAGCATGTGATTAATATAGCGGAAAATACGATGTTTTTAAACCTTTTTACATGCTAAGATAAAAACACGAGTAATGTCAAATATATATACAACTAAAATGGAATATACTACAAAGAGACGAAGTCTCTTAAAATGTTATCAAATATCAAAGTTGTCTAGGGGTGATTCGTCAAGACCAACGCCCGCTAGCTCACACCCGAACCCAAAATACAACAAGCAAAATCCATCCAAGCAAGCAACCTGTTCATCCATGAAAAACATGAACGCCACAGTCAGTGGGGAGTAACTCCGGGTTCTTCTAGCCATATCACAAATAACGAACTTAAATGGAAATACATAAGTAGAAGCATGCATATATAAATATACATGTGAAATACGAGAAGGATAAATAGGCAATTCAATATATAAAAAGATATAGGTACGTGAGGTACAAATCGGTAACCATCATATTATAGATAGACTCGGGGAAGACACTCTTAGGCAACCATACACTCACTAGGGCTTGCATCTCACCGTTAGCGGCATAAGCTTGATAAGATTGAGACTCGACAAACAAACCATGTCAAGTCATCCAAAGATCACAAATAATCAATCATATAATCATCCATCCAAACGTACGAATACGTTGACAACATCTCTCACGGTAAATGACACGCACTAGCACGGTGTACATGGCAAGTATGATTAAAATCGTATCCACGGGATAAACATTTCCCTGAACGCATACACGATTCAACGTTTCGTATATGTAGACTAATTTCTTCCTGGTAGAATGACGATAATAATACGGTCCTAGTCTAAACCTGGCCAGACTCTCCGAATCACATTTTCCGATTCGACATGCGATAAACATTTCGCATCCAAGACTCGGTCAATCATAGAAGCCGAGTACCCCAAATTCGGTCAACCTTCACGAAAGAGGCGGAAAAGAGCACAAGCATCATAACAAGCGGTACGCTAGATGCAATGACACCACCTCGCAAGTATACAACATTTGACGGCCAGGTCGATCAACGCAAAGCGTTTGCCTCCCAACAACGTTGTCATATATCCACTAACACATGCAATTAAGCAGTAAGGATACACTCCTCGTTTCGACATTCCAGCCTTACGAACGAAGAGGTAGCTTGGAAATGAGAGTTCAGAGCACTTAAAAATCCATGCTCAAACCATAACATATGAGAAACCGACTCAAAGAGGGACATATCAATAACTGTCACAAAACATGCGATACAAGCGAATGGAATATCATATATTATAAATATGAATATTTAAAGTCATTACGTAAATTCATACGATAAACGAACCATGCGAATTATTATAAATGAAAACATCAGAAAGAAAAGTAAAGAGAAAATCAGCGTGTGCCAACTGGTCAGGTGGACCAGTTGCCGGCTACCCGGCTGGCACCATAGTCACACTTAAAAACCAATGAATATAAATCGTGTCTCAGCCAGTCAAGGGGACCGACTGCCGGCTATCTGGCTGGGACCATGAGTCACTTGAGAAAAAGAAGGGAATATAGGATGTGTCTCAGCCGGTCGGCTGACCGGCTGCCGGTCGGCCGGCTGAGACATATTTCATACCAAAATTATTACGTAACATCCACAAAACATCAGCCACTTCCCATCCGGTCAGCTGACCGGCGGCTGGTCGGCCGGCTGAGACCAAATGTACACGAAATCATCACTTAACACACATGAATATAAACAAACTTCAACTATCATCATCAATCATCAATTCTCATTAATAATTATCAACTAACAACAACTATTATCAACAACACAATTCCTAGGACTAATCATCCTATTCTAAATACGATTACTAACTTCAAAAACACATTAAAACACGTAATGATATCGAGTAACCCTTCACCGTTACCTTTTTGCGTCTTCAATCCTCGTCTAGGTCCTCATCTACTAAGTAGTAGTCTTTGTCGAGGTCTTGAAGGTCACCACCTACAATCTGACAATAAAAAATGAATATAATTCACCTGTGAGAAAGACGGATAAATTGAAAAGTGAGAAAGACGGTAATCTTATTACCAAATAAGATAGTGGACGATGAGAGGGAAAGATTACGATGAAAATGAGCGGATTTGAGCAAGTAACGAAGGAGTAGTGTCGATATTGAGCTTGATCAAATATGGAGCTTAGGTTTTTGGTGGTTACTTGGTGAGGAATAAGGAGTAAGTGGAAATGAGGGAGTTAGGGTTTTGAGGGAGTATAAGGGAGTAAGTGGAAAAATATGGGAAATAGCCCATGAGCGCCTTAAGACGTAAACTACTCGGAAATTCGAGTAAAGTCCGAAAACGAACTCGGATTTTCTAAATTAGACACGAGAAATTTAATTCTAGACTAAAACTAAATTTCGCTGAAAAGTATCCGTATAATATTTTTAATATAAAAATAGGGTACATTTGCGGGTGTTACAATCACCCCACCTTTTAAAAAGTTTCGCCCTCGAAACTTGAGCGAAAGAAAGATACCTTAGTCGAGTAGGCTTGGGTATTTAATACGCATAGAAGCTTCCGTTTCCCACGTCTCTTCTTCAACATTAGCACATCTCCACAAAATTTTCACTAAGGGTACCACTTTACTTCTCAACTTCTTATCCTTGCGATCTAGAATGCGGATTGACTTCTCTTCAAAGGACAGATTCGGTTCAAGCTCGGGCATTTCCGCTTGAAAGACATGGCTTGGATCACTAATGTACTTCTTCAATTGAGAAACATGGAAGACATCATGAATTTTATTCAAATTCGGGGGCAAGTCCAACTTGTAAGCTACGACACCAATCCTTTTCACAATATCAAATGGTCAAATGTATTTTGGGCTCAATTTACCCTTTACACCAAACATTTTAACACCTTTCATCGGAGATACTTTCAAGAATACTTTATCTCGAACTTCAAATTCTTGATCAAATATGGAGCTTAGGTTTTTGGTGGTTACTTGGTGAGGAATAAGGAGTAAGTGGAAATGAGGGAGTTAGGGTTTTGAGGGAGTATAAGGGAGTAAGTGGAAAAATACGGGAAAAAGCCTATGAGCGCCTTAAGACGTAACTTACTCGGAAATTCGAGTAAAGTCCGAAAACGAACTCGGATTTTCTAAAATAGACACGGGAAATTTAATTCTAGACTAAAACTAAATTTCGCTGAAAAGTATCCGTATAATATTTTTAATATAAAAATAGGGTACATTTGCGGGTGTTACATATGGGTTGTCATGCTACCTAGGGTTCTAATATATTCTATCTCAATTTGTTGTTAACCTAATAAGCCCACCTAGGGTTTTAGAAACCTAGGGTTTCGTGGAAACCTAGGTTTGTGCCTCCTAGGGTTGCGTGCTCCTAGGGTTTCGTGTAGATAGGAATTTCGGCCTACTTAGGTTGTTTTCCTTGTTTACCTTAATCTAGGATTCTACTATATCTTTACAACAATATTTTGAGATATTAGGGATAAAAATATTTCTAAAAGATAAAGTAAATATTATTTTAAGATATTAAAGATAAGTATCTTTCTTAAATATTAAGCTAGAGTTTTAGATCTCCTATGCTTCTATTATAAATACTCCTTCCCATCTCAATTATGAGACACACGAAATACACGACATACACACATACATTGAGAGAATTTTCCAAAATCGTTTTAAAGCAAGTCTTGAGCAAAATATTTATTATTTTTAGTGTTTGTTTTTCAAAAGAGTCGTGCATCAATCTTTGTCAATTGCTCGCGTGAAATACGTTATTGGATAATAGTACATCACATAATTTTACAATTCTTTAACGAGAATCTGTGTGAGTTATACTGTACTTTCTTATTAACGTAAGATAGTATAGAGTATTTAGCGATACTCACCTTGAGTTATAATCATAGTTGATTATACAAGTGGATTGATAATTTTTGTAATCCGTAGAAAGGTACTAAGAATTATTAATCGAGAATAGTGGACGTAGGTTTCAACGTGTGAAACTGAACCACTTCAAAAATCCGTGTGCCTCTCTCTCTACTCTCTTTACTTTTCGTTATTTTGTTACTAATGCTTACTTTGATTAATTAATTAGTTGATTTTAATCTATAAGATCAAATAATTAATTACATATCACATAAATCGAAAAAGTGGGGCTAGTTTTTAATACTCAATTCACCCCCCTCTTTCGTATTCGATCAATAGACTCTACACATATCTTTGGACGCGATACCTGCTGGTTTTGAGTAAGTGCTCGATCTCTTTGAATAATCACGAGCCTAGGGTTTCTTAGCTTTCCTTTGTCTTGCTTTTCGAACTTAAGAGCAAACCTACAAACATTGTTAAATCCATCAAAATTCCGGATTTCTGCACGTTGAAGAGTTGGATTGAGGCCTCGGTTGAACCGTGTTGTCCTATACTCCTATTTCTCTTCAAAGTCACAAACTATAATGAACTTCTCGCATTCTTTTTTACATATTCAGCCATAGTCGAGCTTTCTTGCACTAAAGATGTTAACTTTAGATAATTATCTTGCTCGTAGCCCCTAGAAAGAAAACCTTTCATAAGATGCTTCATCAAATTTTCCCAAATTTCGATCTTTGATTTTATATCCTTCCTTCGTAGTTTTTTCAGATTCTCGTGCCACAAAAACGCATACTTGGTTAATTTTAAGCTAGCAACCTTAAATTGTTTGTGTTCATCATAGTCTTTGTATTCAAAAATCCTTTCTGCTTGAAAAATCCAATCCATGAACTTTTCAGCATCTAGATCCCCATTAAAATCGGGTATGTCGAGTTTAAGGCCTCGATCATCGTCGTTCTTGGGTTTCCTTTTGCCCTTGGACCGTTCTTCCTCCTGATATTCAGCCTGGTTGTCCGAGTCACTCTCGTTCAGCTTCTTCTTCTCTTTCTTAGCCAAGACCGTGGCTATACTCTTTACAAGATATTTGGCCAATCTCCCTACGCATAACATCCATCTCGCCCTTCCTTGGCTGATCGGAATCATTGCTGGTTTTTGGCTTGTCTCCCATGACGATAATCTTCCCAAGAAAGATTTGTTGAGAAACAAATCAAGAGTCGAAGCTTTGATACCAACTTAATGTAGATATAGTCGAATTTGATGTAGAAATAGACGATAATCGATTGTATGTTGTTGCTATCTCGTTTAAAAAAAAATAAGGGATAGTATCGTGAAAACTAGTTATAGTCCTCCCAAGGAAGTCACTAGAATCCACATGAAGACAACCGCGCAAGGTTAATGGTCATTTTTCTAAGAAGATCAACGAATAGGCTTACAATTCCGTAAACTTTTATTAACTTTCATAAACTGGAAAATATGGTTACATCCAGGCGTTATTTATACTAAATCGACTCCTACGTTAGCTTAGACAAGAAGCTAACTTACATTTTTTTTCCTAAACTAATCATGAAACTTCTTTAACTAATAAACTATCAGATTTGTAGAATTCTAATGATGCTAGGATTAGGAAATAACTGAGTATTCCTAAACTTTTTCGAAAACAAATAACTATATTAAGAAATTAATTAAGTTAATCCTAAACACGACCTGGAACTCTTGTTACTACACAGTTTAGGAAACCGTGTCCTTAGCTGCCCATCTTCATTGTCATTCCATTTTAATATTGTCACATAGCTTGATCCAAACTTGAAGCCTTCTACTAGTTGAGCTATATTTCGACTGATAAGTACCTCATACCAAGTAATGCACTCGCATCACTCTGTTTGTAGGGATAAAAAATATGGTGGTTTGGGTATTGTAAATTGCAAGAAGTGGAATATAGCTATTTTGGGCGAATATACTTTGTGGTTGGCTGAGAAAACTGAACACCTATGGATAAGATGGGCGTATCATGTTTATTTAAAGGGTAAGGATTGGCGGGATTACATCTCTTCAGTCAACACTAATTGGACTTAGAGGAAGATCTGCCAAGTCAAAGAAATAATGAAAGAAGGATATACTCATGGTGTTTGGTGTAATAATGGTATCTATATAGTGACTAGTGGGTATCAATGGTTTCAAGGGAGTATGGTGAAAGTCTCATGTTACCCCTTAGTGTGAAATAGGGTTGAATTTACTAAAACACTCTTTTATTTGTTGGCTTGCTGTGCAGGGGCGCCTGTTGACTAGGGGATATTCGGTTTATTCCAAGTTAAAATGTAGTTTGGTATATTTTGAGTGAATGTGTCATAGTTTGGATTATTCTTGTCAATTAACCCTATTAAAAGAGTATTTGCTCCGTCATCGCCACATAAGATGTAAACTTGAAATAATAGGTTAACAACATGTCAAAACAGAGTAAATCTATTTTGAGAGAAAGGTATCACAAGTTCGGTTTATTCCAAGTTAAAAGCTAGTTTGGCTTACTTGGAGCAGACTGGTCATAGTTTGGATTATTCATGTCAATTAACCATATTATAAATAGTAAATGCATGAATTAAGCAAGTCTAACGCAGTTCTATAAATCTATTTCAAAAAGTAAAATTTAAAAGATAAATAGAGATATCCCGGGATGAGCTGGGTATCAAACCTAGTTGTACTATAAATAAGGTGACATATTTAGTTTATAAGATCAAGCAAATCTGCCATATTATCTCACAACTCGTGTAAAATCGTTTTATGCAACCATTGCTACCGATTCATCAATATAAATTCTGTTAGAAAAAGAAATCATTAAGTGGTCACTCCATATTTTTATAATGTTATCTAAATGAGGGGTATTACCAACCTTCTCCCCACTCTCATTCACCATCTCACAATCGGCTAAATTAATATATATTGGGTGAGGTCATAAGACAAGTAGATTAAATATAATAAAAGTTATTTTAATCGTCTGTGAGGAGAATATAAAAGAGAAGGTTAGAAAGAGAACGTAGATAGTATTCCTCTATGTAAATTGATTGTGTTTACTTGATTTACGTAGCTGCAATTTCTGAAAGTTGTACGGGAGAATGGTTTTTTATTTTGGAAAAGGACCTTTAATGTTTTTTTTAATACTATGAGGTTTTTGTTGTTTGGAGTTAATTTTGAAATGATTTATGAATCAAAATCTATCCTTTGATGTTCTCGCTTTGGTATAATATAAATATTTTATAAGGCGCCACTAAATTTTTTTTTTTGTTTAATTTTACTTAGTACCTTGAGTGAGAGAAATTATTGTTTCACAATAATTTAATTTAAATTAGTTAAAATAGAAAATGTTATGGAAATGAAGATTACTAATTTAGTGAAAAAGAGAGGGCGAGAAGAGTGTAAGACTAGATAATGGTAGACTTGGTGAAAAATCGAAACTTTGCATGTATTATGAAATAAATATGCTTACTTTATAACAAAAGTTGAATGATGACATAGAAGGCGGTAAAGTAAGTAACTAAGGGCATTAATAATGGTTAAATTTTCGTACTAAACTTTTTTATTCACATTTTAACCTATAATACTCCTATCCTATTCTGAATAACATTCTCTTTTCACTTTAACAAAAAAAATTAAGAAAACCCATTACCCCATCATATAATTAAATTTGGACCACACAAAGACACTATCTCACCATACAATTAAATTTGGACCACACAAATACTTACCAAAATATGAAATAGGAAAAGTATTGTGAATAGACGAAAATAGAAATGGAGAATGTTATTGAGAATAGGAGGGAGTATTAATTATGAAACTTCTTAATTTCTCTCCAAGGTAAAAAATTTCATACTTATTATGTATTTATGTGGTCCCCCATTCTCTCTCTTTTTCCTAGCATGAAACCCGTTTCTTGTTAGATGTTCACTATTGCAACCAAAGTTGTAAGGTTATTGTTGAGCCCAACTAATATATTTATTTCCTATTAGTTTATTATGCCGCCTCAGTCAAATGTCTATTGAGCTTAAAGAGTGATTACTGCACATAATCTCATAGCATGTGTTGAAATTTCACTTTGTAAGATACAACCAGGATAGGAGTTCGTGACCTTTGGTCACGCTGGCTCTAAAACCATGTTGAGAAGACCATATAAGGAACTCTTTATCATTTAGAATAATGGGTAATGAGCTCTTTATAAGATACTTCTTGTTTATCCCATTGCTATTACCCTAAGTATTCTAATGCTTTTTTTATGTAGCGTATTCGTCGTTAATTTGAGAAAAATAAAAAATACGAGAAGCAGGTATATTTAGCTAATTGAAAGCTAAGGAGCTAGTTGGAGTATAATAAACAGAAAAAGCATTGGAAGTTGAATTCTTCAGGCACCAACATCATTGGAGTAGTGACATTAGATTATGATTATGATAATGATAATGGGTCGTTTAGCTCGTATTCGGTGATTCAGTTTCGTGTCTTCCGCATATATTCTGTATTAAACAATGAAGATTTTGTTTGTCGATATTGAACGTTCACGTCGTATTGAAGTAGCTTTAATTATATGTGTGTTTGAAATCGTCATGGCAACTGAAAAAACCATAAGAATGTGAACCTTTATACGAATAGAAGTCTGTCTATACTCCTTCCATAACCATTTCTTACGGGGGGGTGGTCAAGCATGCGGGCCAGACAAGGGCTAAGCCGGGTTTGGGATAGGGGCAGGTCAGACCGAGCAGAGGACGGGCCGAGTGGGCCAGGCAAAAGGTGACCTGAGGAACGAGTTTTGGGCGGGCGTAGGGAGGGTCTTGGGCAGGTCTAGAGCGGGGCGGGTTTGGGTTGGGGGCGGGTCAAGCATGACATGTTTTAATATTTTTTAGGATCAATTGCTGAAAACACCCTTATATGTTCCACTTTTGTAAAAATTAATACCTTATCCAAACTTTTTTAAAAATTAATACATTACACAGGTACTCCAGTAAGAAATTGGTACCTTAATTGAATTCAGGCAAAAAATAACGTGAAATACCCATTTTATCCTTGACTTTATATACTCTATTACAACACTCATACCTCACCCATTAATTATCAATGTTCCTTCAAAATAGATTTCAAAGCTCATAGGTAAAGCCCGATCTCGTCTTCCCGGTCGTTCTTCTTACAAATAGACAAATAGAAAGAGATCTCCCCAGGTCCTCAAATAATACACCGTGATCCCCCAATGACTAGTTCAAACACCAGGAGGGCGGGAATTACTCGGATTGGAAAATTAGCTACCAAAGTGTAACCCAGATTAATTGGATTGATCATCTACAACAATAGAAGATATAGTTACTTGTTTATCAAAGGACCAAGATTAATTTTCCATCTTTGCCATTCTTCAAATTTTCTATCTCCAACTTCCCTTTCTTCCTCTCTTCTTGTAGAAATTGCAAATCTTATTCTAAAGTAGATACTTCACTTTTTAGAATGTTCTTCTCCTTCATTAGCTTACTGTAGGCACATAAAATTTATTAAGTGTCGAAAAAAATAAAAGAAATTAATTATTTTGAGTTAATAATAAATATTTGCTCAATTTAATTATTTTGTCCCTTTTAAATTAAATTTGGGCCATTTTGAGTTATTCGGATCCAAACAAAACTCAATTTGGGCTAATTTTGCAAACAAGCCGAGAAATGGGCCTGTAACTCAAAGCCCGAGAAACCCAGAACTTTCTCTATAAATAGAGCCAAGTTCATTCATTTTCGAAAAAAAAAAGATCGAAGAAGGAAGGAAGACGAAGAAATTCTCTGAAATTCAAGTGAAATTCATCATAAGCAGTCAACAAGCACAACAAATTCGTGCCGCCTGCGCAAGAAAACTCAAACATTCAAACCCAAATACTCAAACATTCAAGAGAGACTCAAGTCGTTCGACCCTCTCAAGAATACAAGTCAACATCGCGCGTAGAATGTATACACCTTCTACACGCACACCCCCTGCATACGCACGCGCACCCTTACGTGGATCGCGTTTGCGTGCCTAGTTTGTTTAGTTAGAATCAGATGATTATTAGAGATTGTACACAAAATTTTCTAATATTAATAAAAACTTATTTTGTTTCACTGTTTTGTATTTCAGTTATCGCAATACGAAATTCGTCGTTACAAATTTGGTGAACCCTACGTGAAAATCTCTACCTCTCATCTCTACTACTTTACAAGTCAAGTATACAACAAGAAAATGTCTACCAAGCATGACACATCACCAAGCGCTTCCAAGAAGACCTATATAGCTATCCTACAGGGAACTCCCAGTGCTGCTACCTCTCAAACTACGCAATCAGAGAGCATCTGCACCAGGGGAATGGCGAGGAAGGTTGCCGTCAATGACGCTGCTGCTAGTCTGCGCTCTGCACATGTCCCTACCAGGCCACGCAAGATCTCCATTGCCTCCATAGCTGCTGCTGCTACAGCTATCATTGCTGCCTCTTCTCCTTCAGCCAAGGAAAATGAAGCCACTTCACGTGAGGATACTGGAAGTACCAGGGTCGACAATAAGACCTCTCCTTGCAAACCTAAGGCATCGCTGAAGAAAATGGAAGCCTCCACTCCTACCAGTGCTTCAGTTATGGTGATTGCTGGTTCTACCGTGGAGGAACAAGTCCAAACCATGAGTAATCTCCTCGAAAAGATGATGAAGGAAAATGAAGAAAAGAACAAGAAGATCGACGAACTTCAAATGGAGGTGGCGGAGCTTCGCGAGAAGAAAAGTTAAAGTGAGCACACAGATTCTGACAGGGATGATGATACCGACAAGAATAATGACAAAGATGATGGTGGAAAAACTTCTGGGAATGAAATTGGAGCCTTCACTGAAAAGCAACTCCAGGAGTTGATAGCCAATACAATCAAAAGTCAGCTAGGGGATAGCTCGACCAGTAGCCTTCACTGAAAAGCAACTCCAGGATTGACGGCTTACGCATGCCTCCTAGTTATCAGCCTCCAAAGTTTCAACATTTCGACGGAAAGGGAAATCCAAAGCAACACATTGCCCACTTCGTTGAAACATGCAACAATGCTGGAACTGATGGTGATCTTCTAGTCAAGCAGTTTGTGCGTTCCCTTAAAGAAATTGGGTTTGACTGGTACACGGATTTGGACCCTGAGCTAATCGATAGCTGGGGTCGCATGGAAGATGAGTTTCTGAACAGATTCTACAGCACCAGGCGTATCGTCAGCATGAGCGAACTAACAAACACTACTCAGTGGGAGGATGAACCTGTCGTCGACTACAACAATCGATGGCGCGCATTGAGTTTGGAATGCAAGGATCGCTTCAGCGAAACGTCAGCAGTTGAAATGTGCATCAACGGGATGAGCTGGGATATTCTCTACATCTTGAAGGGAATAAAACGAAAAAGCTTTCAAGAGCTCGCAACACGTGCTCATGACATGGAAATTACAATCAAAGGGCGTGGCAAAGCTCGATCAACTTCTGCCAAGGCGCCTAATGAAAAGAAGGAGTTCAAAAAGACAGATAGAGGCTCTAGGTCTACAGGGAAGGAGACAATGGTTGTCGAAACTAACAACACACCTGTTAAGATCTCATCAAAGCCTAAGAATGAAAAGAAGAAGGAGTCATTTACTTACAACTATCAGCAGAACAAGCCTACACTAACAGAAATACAAGCTAAGACGTACCCTTTCCCTGACTCTGATTTGTCAGGAATGTTAGATGACCTTTTGGAGAAAAAATTCATACAACTGCCGGAATCCAAGAGACCTGACCAGGCAAACAAGACAAGTGATCCCAACTACTGTCGCTATCACAGACTAGTAAGTCATCCTCTTGAAAAGTGTATAACCCTGAAAGAGAAAATCATGCAGCTCTCCAGAGACGGAAAGATTATCCTTGAATTAGATGAAACAGTAGCGACAAATCAAACTACTGCAGTCTTGGAACAACATGAGGAACACGAGGAGCCAACGATGCATCATGAATGGGATGTATGCATGTTGCAATTCGGGAGCCTTGAGCCTGTAGCTATATGGTTTCAAAAGTTATCTTCATCGCCACCTCCATAAGCAAGATTAGCTCCACAAAATGAGAAGAATGCAGATGACGATGATGAAGGATGGACCTTAGTCACACGCAAGAAGGCAAAGAAACATGTGTGGCAAGCAGTTGAACAAGTCCATCATCGACAAAAGCAATCAAAGAAGACGAAATCCCGCATGTTTGATGGGGAGAAGAACTCAATAACAAAGATAAAACCACATGTCTTGCCTATCAATTTGCCTAAGAAAGGACCGTTGAGCCATGTTGCTCTTGAAGAATTCTTTCCAGAAAATTTCTTGAAAATTGTTACTGTGTGTACTATCTCACCTGCAGTAGGTCATGATAACAAGGAAAAAGTAAAGGAAAACGAAGCTGATAATGCGGTACCATCACAACAATTGCTATCTCTCACTCAAAAGGAAATTGAAGTTGTAGAGGCTCTCGACGCCCTTCCCGCAAATATGGGGTGGCGACAAATCTTTCACCTACCAAGAGAGAAGCGTCAGATGATCCTCCAAGGACTTGATAAACCAGAACTTTACGCTGGAAAGATGAAAGATGTGGAAGAACATGCAGAGCAGTCAACGCAATGTATCTCCTGCAATGCAGCCTAGACCTTCTCGGTTGAAGATCTGCTTCTTGGTTCCAAGCCTCATAATAGGCCGCTTTATGTGTCAGGCTATATTCATGGACAAAACGTCAATCGAATCTTAATAGATGGAGGCTCAGGAGTTAATCTTATGCTAAAAGCAACCATGAAAGAGCTAGGGATCACAGTTGATGAACTTTCCAGCAGTCGAACAGTAATTCACGGTTTCAACTTGAATGGAGAACGAGCTATTGGCATGATTCGCGTAAAACTTAGCATGGTGATTTGTCATCAGAAACACTCTTCCATGTCATCGAGGCCAAGACATCGTTCAAGTTGTTATTAGGTCGACCATGGAAGCATGAAAATGGAGTTGTTGCATCAACCCTCCATCAATGCTTGAAGTATTATCGCGGCGGTGAAATGAAGATAAACGGAGATGTCAAACCTTTCACTAAGGCGAACTCTTTTTTCGCTGGCGCAAAATTCTTTGAAGATAATGGTACTTCTAGCGAGTTCATGCCAACCACCATCTCTTCGACTGGAAAAGGAGGTAAACTGAAGGGGAACATCAAAAACGATATTGATACAAGTCATGTTGAAGAAAATGACGTCAGTCAAAATATAGACAACGCTAGGAAATTAACCATTCCCGTTACATCACATAAGAAGCAAGAAATGCCACAAAAGTCTAACTCGCCAGTATTGCGGTATATTCCCAAGTCTCGCCGCAAAGAAGGGGATAGTCTTTTTGCAGAGTGTAGAACAAAGACAAATCTTAAAGACAGAAGTAAACCAAGTCCAATAATCAAGCAAGAATGGATGGCCAAGGTCACCACACCTCTCCCAAGTTCAACCCAAGAAAAAGTTGTGAAACCTCCTCCACCTGGCTTTGTGTGTTCGTCGAACCAATCACCAAGTGGGCAAAAATTGGGAATATTTGATTCCAACGCATACAAGCTACTAGAAAAGGCAGGTTACGACTTTACAAAACCAACTTCCCTTGGAAACGTTATAGAAATCGAACCATTTGGTCTTAACAGAATGCAACATGAACTGTTCAAACAAGAAGGAACCTTTATTGAGACTAAAGCAGGGCTTGGCTACAAGTCTCCCGCACCTGTGAAAATTAGCGCGCGTAGGAACCGAAACTTTACATCTTCACAACATATTACAGTGGAAGAGGCTGAGGAGAACAAAAAAAAAGACGTTATAAGACCACCAACATCTTCTGTCTTTGACAGGATAAGTTCGCCTACACGAAGAGCTTGTCCTTCTGTATTCGAGAGGTTGGGAAGACCGAATACTACAACAAATCATCATTTCGCCTTCACTCGACTGGATAAACGAGGTGCAACTGAAGTTAAGCCGTCAACCCCGCCATGTACAAGAATGAAGGGTGCATTACGCGATCGTTTGAGTGTTTCTTCAAAATCGGTCTTCACTCGTTTAGGAGCATCCAAAAACGATAATAATAAGACTTTTTCGTGCTCAACTTATGTGGATGAAAAGTATGAAGACATAAGCATAAGTGATGACTTGAGAAGCGCATTACCCTCTCGCATGAACCGTCTGCAAGTAGTGGACATCATCCAACATGAGCCACTAAAAGCACGGAAGCGTGTATTAATTCTCACCGGCCAATCCTCAAAAAATGATGAAGAGTCTGAACCTTCATCTTCACAATCTCGTGATTCAAATGACTTGGAAATTGCGACGTCTTATCATATCACTGCAGAAGAGCTTCCTGATGACAACGAAGAGGTAGAGGCTGAAAAAGCACCTGAAACACTTGAAGACGGGGTACAATCAACTGTAGATGATTTACAAGAACTCAACCTTGGAACAGCTGACGATCCTCGTCTAATATACGTTAGTACTCTGTTAACTCGAGAAGAAGAATGTGAATACTACAAGTTGTTGACCGAATACAAGGACGTATTTGCTTGGAGCTACAAGGAAATGCCCGGACTAAGCCCAAAAGTTGCAGTCCATCCCCTTGCAATCAGAAAAGGCGTCAGTCCTAAAAAGCAATCTCAGCGTTGCTTCAGGCCGGAGCTTATACCTGAAATAGAAAAGGAAGTTAATAAACTAATTGAAGCCGGATTTATCCGAGAAGTCAAATATCCTACATGGATAGCCAACATTGTTCCAGTCAGAAAGAAGAATGGGCAACTGTGTATGTGCGTCGATTTCAGAAATCTTAATGATGCATGCCCGAAGGATGATTTCCCCTTGACGGTAACAGAATTGATGATCGATGCAACTACTAGTCACGAAGCACTCTCGTTGATGGATTGTACAGCTGGATACAATCAAATACAAATGGCACCTGAAGATCAAGAAGCAACGGCATTTCGCACACCAAAAGGGATATTCTGTTACACAGTCATGCCATTTGGACTCAAGAATGCAGGGGCCACATATTAAAGAGCAATGCAAAAGATCTTTGATGACATGTTGCAAAAAACGATAGAGTGTTATGTCGACGACGTGGTTGTCTAGTCCAAAAAAAGGAAAGATCATATTAAAGATCAGCAAATCTTTTTTGAGAGACTTAGAAAATCTCAACTCAAGATGAACCCGCTCAAATGTGCATTTGGCGTCACATCTGGAAAATTCTTGGGATTCGTGGTCAGACAAAGAGGCATTGAGATAGACCAAACAAAAATCAAAGCTATCAATGAAATGCCAGAACCAAAGACATTGAAGGAGCTGCACGGATTGCAAGGACGTTTGGCGTACATTCGAAGGTTCATCTCTAACTTAGCAGGACGTTGTCAACCGTTCAGTCATCTTATGAAAAAGGATGCTCCATTTTAATGGGATGAGAAACGCAAACATGCTTTTGATAGCATAAAGAAGTATCTAGCCAGTGCACCAGTGTTGGGGGCACCAATTCAAGGAAAACCACTCATTCTATACATCGCTGACAAGAACGTTCGCTGGGAGCAATGTGTGCCCAAGAAATTGAAGACCACAAAGAGAGGGCACTCTACTATTTGAGTCGTACCTTGGTAGGAGCTGAGTTTAATTACTCCCCAATTGAGAAAACATGTCTCACATTAGTGTTTGCAACTCAAAAGCTGAGACACTACATGCAGGCACATACTATACATATAGTCTCAAAAGCTGACCCCATCAAATACATACTCTCACGACCGGTCTTATCTGGTAAACTCGCGAAATGGGCAGTGTTACTTAATCAGTATGATTTAGTGTTTGTGTCTCAAAAGGCGGTAAAGGGTCAAGTTATTGCTGATTTCTTCGCTGATCATCCAGTCCCGGCAGAGTGGGAGCTTTCAGACGAGCTACTAGGAGAAGAAATCTTTTACGTGGACATTTTACCTCCATGGCAAATGTACTTCGACGGTGCTATAAGGCAAGACGGAGCTGGAGCAGGTGTTGTATTCATATCTCCGCAGAACCATGTGATGCCATACTCATTTACACTCACACAATTTTGCTCAAATAACATAGCAGAATACCAAACTTTGATACTAGGCCTTCAAATGGCAATTGAAATAGGCGTTAGGGAAGTGGATATTTACGGGGACTCGTAATTGGTGATCAACCAAGTCCTCGATGAGTACGAGGTAAAAAAGGATGACTTAATTCCCTACCATCGACAGGCGTTGCAGCTGCTTAATCAACTCGACTCCATTAATATTGGTCATGTACCGAGGAGTGCCAATAAGTTGGCTGACGCACTTGCTAACCTTGCAGCCACTTTGGCACTGGGGGCAGAAGAATCTATGCAAGTTCCAGTCTGCAATCGTTGGGCAGTTCCATTACTTGAAGCTGGAGAAATTGCAAATGAAACAAACATGATCTGCGTCTACACAGCTGATGAAGATGATTGGCGTCAACCAATCATTGATTTCTTGGACCACCAAAAATTACCCGATGATCCCAAGCATAAGGTAGAGATACGCCGACGTGCTCCAAGATTCATTCATTACAAAAAGACGTTGTACAGACGCTCTTTCTTGGGACACTGGTTAAGGTGTCTAAATAGAGATGAAGCTACCGAAGCAATGCATGAAGCCCACTCTAGCATTTGTGGCGCCCATCAATCTGGGCCTAAACTTCATGATCGTATAAAGAGAATGGGGTATTACTAGCCAACCATGGTACAAGACTGCATGGATTTCGCGAAAAAATGTGAACCCTGCGAGTTCTACGCAAATTTCATACATCAGCCGCCAGAACCATTACATCCGACTATCTCTTCATGGCCCTTTGAAGCTTGGGGACTAGATGTCGTTGGACCACTAACTCTAAAGGCTTCGAATAGTCACGAGTATATTCTCGCTGGTACCGATTACTTCTCAAAATAGGGCAGAAGCTATAACACTACGAGAAGTCAAGAAGGAAAATGTTGTGGACTTTATTCGAAATCACATTATTTACAGATATGGTGTACCGCGACGCATCATAACAGATAACGGAAAGCCTTTCTTCAATAATATTATGACAAATCTGGGAAATAAATTCAACTTCAAGCAGTATAAGTCGTCGATGTACAATGCCCCTGCAAATGGTTTGGCTGAAGCATTCAACAAGACATTGTGCAACTTGCTGAGAAAAGTGGTAACAAAATCAAAGCGAGACTGGCATGAAAGAATTGGTGAGACACGATGGGCGTATGCTACAACATACAAAACGCCTACTCACGCGACTCGTATGCATTGGTTTATGGAGTTGAGGCGGTGTTGCCATTAGAATTGCAAATCCCATCCTTACGCATCGCTATTCAAGAGGGGCTCACAGAAGATGAAAATGACCACTTGCGCTTAACAGAATTGGAGGCTCTTGATGAGAAAAGACTTGATGCCCAACAAAAGCTCCAATGTTATCAGGCACGGTTGTCACGAGTATTCAACAAAAAAGTGCGTCCTCGTTCCTTTCAAGTAGGAGATTTGGTCCTTGCAGTACGAAGGCCAATTATTACCTCTCACAAGCCAGTTGGTAAATTCACTTCTAAGTGGGACGGCCCATACGTGGTGCATGAGGTCTATACAAATGGTGCTTACAAAATTGCGGATGAAGACGGTGTGCTCATAGGCCCAATAAATGGGAAATTCCTCAAACGTTACTACTCTTGAAACAACACAAGTGCTCCTAAGCAAGAGCGTAAACTGCAAGTCAGCTCCCAAGCAAGAGTCTAAACTGCAAACCTCTTTGAACTACGTCGGCTTGATCTTGGGAAGTATTGATTTACTTTGAAAGTACGTAGGCAGCTTGAGTAAACATATAGCTCGAGTGCAGCCAGAACTCAAAAAAAAAGTGTCGTCTTAAGAAAAAAAAAATCCTTGCATCTCTTATGAACTACGTCGGCTTGATCTTGTGAAGTGCATTTCGTGCTTTACAGGTACGTAGGCAGCTTGGGTGAACATGTAGCTTAAGTGCAGGCACACCTCCAAAACAAACATCATCCCCTTCTGAACTACGTTGGCTTGACCTTGCAAATTGTCACCCTTAGCACCTTTTCGAGTACGTAGGCAATTTGAGCAAACACTTTGTTCAAAAGAAGCCACACCAAAAAAAAAATGTTTTGCTGCTCTTGGCCCGCATGAGCCTAAACTGTGAACAACCAAATCTCAAAATTCAGCGTGTCCCGTTATATTATATCTTATCCAATAGGAGTAAGATATAATATAGCAGCCAAATACAACTTTATGAAGAAACATAACTCCAAGAAGTTCCAAAATAGCCAAACTGAAATATGATCTGAAATATGATGAATTGTCCCTGCAACAGACCAGAAATATAGCTGATATTAGATTTGAAGCAATCTTCTCAAAGTAATCTTCAATTTCTCAACGACTCCGTTTAAAAAACGATTCGGTCAGGAATCTTGCGAAATCTTACAAAAAAAACTCGATCATTCTATAATAAGCTTTGGTGTTCAAAAGCTACAATATTCTTCAAAAGAGTTGGACAAACATCAAGTCTTCTTAGTTTTGAATAGCTTCAGCCTTCCAAATCTTCGAGAGACTTTAATTTTGTGGATCTTCAAATCTTCGTAGTCTTCGAGGGGATCCGGTCAGCCTCAACCATCTTTGAAAAGCTTCAAAATGCTCAAGAACGTTTAATATTGTGCATCTTCAAATCTTCGTATTATTCCAGGGGATCTGATCTTCAAATATTCATAAACTTCTAAGGCGCTTCAATTAGGTCCAATCCTTGTAAACTGTGTCCAGAAGCAAGAAGTATCTTGAGTAGTCTTCAAGACTTACATTATCTTCAGGATTCTTCTTTTAATATAATCTTCGACTCGGTGCATTGCATCATGGCTCATATGTTAACTAAAATGACCCAGCGGGTTCATTGCATGATAGCTCATATCAGAATCATAATGACCTCTGGTAAGAATATCCAAGACGATGCATCAAGCTCGACATGGAATATAATGAAGTCTTCATGAAATATAGCTCACATGATAACTGAAATGACCCAGCGGGTTCATTGCGTGGTAGTTCATGTAAGAGTTGAAATAACCTTTCTGAATAAATTGTCTGGTAGGTGAAGCTCATAACGTGATTGGTAAAGCTAATAACATGATAGTCGTTAATTGAGAAGATCTTGATTAGAATAAGGAAAGGTCTCATTTGAAATAATTAATTCTTCCATGAGCAAGAAGGCTTGAAATGATACAACTTGAAACCATAAAATCTTCAACGGCAGCATTGCACGGTTGCTTGTAAAAATAATGAAAGGACCTCCCGGGATGATGAAGTCTCCATCAGAAAATAGATAAATAAGAGGATTGATGATCCAGAGAAAACAAGAAGACAATTAATCCCTGCAATTCATTAACCAACCAACAAAATTACAAGGTCTAAAAAACGTTAATCAATTAAAACACTCGTTATAATTCTACGACAAACTTAGGTTAAATATTGGGGTCAATAGCAAGTCACTGAAATTTAATTAGAACAATTCAAAAATGAAGGATGTATAATTCATTTCAAAGCAAAGGAAACTAGTGTGTCTGTATTAAGATAAATAAAGCGACAGCTTGATACTGATGCATTTGTCCGCCACACACATGAGAAGAATCAAGTCATCCTCCCATTATTATCTTACAACACAAATTCTCATTTGTGACGGACACTATCCGTCGCAAGCTTAAGACGGATATCATATTCTCTCACAAAATACCCATCAAGGGTGAGTGGAAAAGCACATGGGGGAGTGATCAAATTTTCTCAAGCCCGTCAAATTGATCGACCGCCGCAACAAACAAGTGCCATGTGGTCAAATAACATAATGACCGAGTGAGTGAAGATGGTTATAACGACCAGCATGAGCAAGCAAGTCACCAGTCACCATGAACGAGACAAACGGCCAAGGATATGAAAACAGAGGCAGAAGATCTTCAACTTCGTGCCATTTCATAAACGGTCCTGCGAGGCATCCTTAACTTGGGTTTGAACGCACAACATTCATTTGGTCTCGGAAAATTATTTGTTGAAGATCTTGAAGTAGAAGTGTGTGTCCCCCTTTGACCTGCCTCTCTCAGTCATTCAAGTGTGCAACGTCACTTAGAGCTCTCGGTTGTCCAACCAGGATCGCGATAAACAACATATCCATAATTGAATTTCAGGCGTTCAAGGAATTTGATTAGCTACAAAATGAAAAAGGGTTCAAGTCAAAAACGGAAATAGAAGAAGAGTTACAATTTGTTCGTAGTGAAGCACTGAAGCCAAGGAAGCAAATTTAATTCACAGACAAGCTATAAGGAAGTGTGATACAAGCATGTCTATACTTAGTTCATGACTATGAACATCCAAGTTAAAAAAAAAAGGAGAAAAAAAAAAGATGTAAAATAATACTGTATGAGTTATTGAAGTGGAACAGGGACTCCATGTTTACTCCTAATGTGCAATGATATGATGAAGTTAAGGCCTTCGCCAAATATATATAGGCAGGGTTAAATATAACTATATGGTACTCTTGCCTATCTGCCGCCTCAATACCTTCAAAATAACCAATACGAAATTGCCATAAAGACATACACAAATGACGAGAAGTCGGCTAAAGCAAATAATGTGTTGTGCATTTCTTACCCATGAAGCTAAATCATTATTGGCTTAACCAAGAGTGGAAATATTCAAAAAAATGGGAAAGACAACAAAAAAATATTGAGATACATTGTTCAAGTGTCTCACGTCAAGGTTAAAAAAATGACAAGGTGGACAAAAATTTAAATGTCATCCGACAAGGTTACAAAATGACTAGGGTGACGAAAATTCAAATGTCATCCATCAAGGCTACAAAATTACCTGGGTGACAAAAATTCAAATGTCGTCCGTCAAGGTTAAAAAATTACCAGAGTGACAAAAATTCAAATGTCGTCCGTCAAGGTTAAAAAATGACCAAAGTGACAAAAATTTAAATGTCGTCCATCAAGGTTACAAAATCACCAGGGTGACAAAAATTAAAATGTCATCCGTCAAGGTTACTTTGTAACCAGAGTGACGAAATTCAAGTGACGTCCGTCAAGGTTACAAAATCACCGGCTGAGTAAAACAAATATCACATGAAGGGCCAAACCCGTCATCCGCCGATCGAGTCAGATATTGACAGGATGACACAAAAACACTACTAACACTGCAAAATGGATGCCCGTCTACTTTCAAGTCAAACAAAGAAATCGATCGAGACACCGCCACGCTGAAAACACTCACACAGTGTACGTGACAATGTCTGAAGGGGCCAATTTGTAGGCACAGAAAATTTATTAAGTGTCGAAAAAATAAAAGAAATTAATTATTTTGAGTTAATAATAAATATTTGCTCAATTTAATTATTTTGTCCCTTTTAAATTAAATTTGGGCCATTTTGAGTTATTAGGATCCAAACAAAACTCAATCTGGGCTAATTTAGCAAACAAGCCGAGAAATGGGCCTGTAACTCAAAGCCTGAGAAACCCAAAACTTTCTCTATAAATAGAGCCAAGTTCATTCATTTTCGAAAAAAAAATGATCGAAGAAGGAAGGAAGACGAAGAAATTCTCTGAAATACAAGTGAAATTCATCGTAAGCAGTCAACAAGCACAACAAATTCGTGCCGCCTGCGCAAGAAAACTCAAACATTCAAACCCAAATACTCAAACATTCAAGAGAGACTCAAGTCGTTCGACCCTCTCAAAAATACTTCCTCCATTCAACTCCACTCTACCAAATTATTTTTTCACGTTTGCCGAGACGTGTTTTACGCGGTAAATATCGTTAGTTACGTATTTGCAAAAATTATAAAAGTTGGATATTAATAATGTACTCATAAAGACGAATCAAACAAGATCACACATGAATATATTTTCACTTATATATTGAGAGAAAATTGCAATTAGATGCCGACTTATGAATAGTGTGCAAAAATGAAAGTGGTAGAGTGGAGTTGAATGGAGGAAGTACAAGTCAACGTCGCGCGTAGAGTCTATACACCCTCTACACGCGTACCCCCTGCATACGCACGCACACCCTTACGTGGATCGCGTTTGCGTGCCTAGTTTGTTTAGTTAGAATCAGAGGATTATTAGAGATTGTACACGAACTTTTCTAATATTAATAAAAACTTATTTTGTTTCACTGTTTTGTATTTCAGTTATCGCAATACGAAATTCATCGTTACACTTACAAATAACAATCCTTTGCCACTCAGTTTGTGCTTTATCAACCCATCGAAAAAACTTACATCTACGAAAATTGGTTTTTGGGATGTAAAATTTGCATGTAAAATTTGCATGCTTCAATAATCTTCCCGGATTAGAATGGGTCCAAGACTAGCATAACGAATTAGGATGCCACAGAAACATTCTCGCTGAAAGCCTGAAAGTAAGAAAAAGACATAGAGGTTGAATCACACCTATTAATTGACTATTTCCTGGGAAATACAAAATCTATAATATTACACCCAATTTAAAGAACCCTAATTATATATTGATACTAACCATTAAAATCACATAAATAAAAATAAAAAACAAAAAATTGAAATAGATACTCCCTCCGTCCCGGTCATTTGTTTACCTTTGCTTTTGGCACAATTATTAAGAAAATGGTAGGGGACCATTTGTGGTAGTCCTTGGTGGATGACAAGTGGACAATAGTCACATTGACACATCAAATTACTCATAGAAAACATTCTCAATATAGAAAGGTAAACAAATGAATGAGACACCCTAAAATGGAAATGGTAAACAAATGACCGGGACGGAGGGAGTATAAGTTAGAAGCATGAAATTGTAAGAAATATAATTACATTAAAGAGAAGAAGATATGAAAGCTTAGAAGAGAGAAAACTAGTTAATTAAAATAGTGAAAGATTAAAAATTGAATGACTTATAGTTATAAGAGGGAAAGGAAGAGGGTGAAAATAACATAAAGAGTATAATAGGGATAAAATATGGAATTTGGTCGAAAATTTTAAAAGTGGACCGAATATTTGATTTATGTGGGCCTGAATTCACTTAAGGTACCAATTTTTTATCCGAATACCTGTGTAAGGTATTAACTTTTAAAAAAAAATTGATAAGGTATTTATTTTTAAAAACTTGAACATAATAAGGGTGTTTTCAACAATTGATCCTATTTTTTACTTTTCAAATTTTTTAAGGTTAAAATTTAATAACTTTGACCACAAAAATAGAACATCAATTCTCATTTAAGACGTGGCGACCCGTCTTAAGCTTAAGACGGGTCAAGCTCCCCTCACAAAGAGCAAGTGGGGGGCAAATATATTCATTGTTGATATATATATCGATTTAGGATCCGGTGGAAACGACCACTCGGTGGAAAAAGTGGAAACGAACTACCAATATAAACAACTTACGTGTAACTGTGATAATAACTAAAACCAACCTTACACCTTTTTACAACTTCCCATGTGGTCATCGTCATCAAACTAACACCTCCCCCAATTTCAATCTAACATAATCAAATAACATTAATATCTTGTATAATTCATCACATCTCAGCAATTTTATGCAAATTGACAAAAATAATTAAATGCAGCAATAATCAAAAGAACTGAAATGAAGAAATAAACCATAAAAGAGAAGAATATTGACGAGCGAAGGCCAAAAACGCAGCAACATCATTGAAGAAAGCGTCAGCCAAGTGAGCCAACGCGGCGAACTCGTCCGAGTTAGCGTCGTTCCAGTGCTCGAACACGGCAAATGCGGCAGATACGCGAAGGACGAAGTGAGACCATTCCGGCCAAGGGAGGGCGGCGAGTGAGGCGACGCGCGGCGCGTGAGAGTTGTGTGTGTGGAGGTTGGAGTGGAAGACGGTTGCTCCCGCCTCCTCCTTTGCTGATTATTGTGAGGATGACTACCTTTGTTGGCTCCGATTGGATGGTCGACAACAACTATTCTACAATATTTTTTTATGCATCTAGACTAATCTTTAATGTAACTAACCACTATTTTAATGTATCGAGCATAGATACACAAAACTAATTATGAGGTACATCAAAATTGGGTTGAGATACATCAAAAATAAACCACGAAAACTGATTTTGATTGGTTGCCAACGCCCAACGACGACTTAGGAGTGGTGATAGTCATAAGTTTATTGTTGTTTGAGAAGGTGGTAGTGGTGGTGGTGCGCGGTTTTAAGTGAGTGAGTCGATAATAGCATTGGTGTAAGTATGTCAAGTACGACAATGTTCTGACTGAGTGAATTCCGACTCCCCGACGTCGTTGGTGGAGGTTGGCAGTTATGTGTTGCGGCCGTGGGGTCTCGTGGTGACAGAGTGTGAGTGTTGGGTGGTGGAGAGAGATTATTTAGCTTGGTTGATGGTGTATTTTGATCGTGGAAAGTGAGGAGGCGTAAGGGGTTGTGGCGGCGTCTGGTTGTGGCGGCGCCTTGTGGTGGCAGTGTCTGGTTATGGCAGTGTCTGGTTGTGGTGGTGTTGGTGGTGGTGGTGAATCAGGATGAGGGAGATAAAGTTATTAATGAAAATGGCAAGGATGGAGGATAGAAAAAGGTAGTTATACGCGTGAGTTTTTGTATAGTTAGTTCGTTTCCACTTTTTGCACCGAGTGGTTGTTTGCACCGGATCTTGACTCTCTCTCTCTCTCTCTATATATATATATATATATATATATATATATATATATATATATATATATATATATATATATATATATTACATTGTTCATTATTGTTGATTATGTTTTATTACATTGTTTATATCCCTACTCAACCTTTAGTTGACGTGAGTTTGTCTTATATCAAATTGTCACCTACCTTAATTGGTGTGGCCCGGTATGATTCATTCAATAATTTTTTGGTTGAATGAGGAGTACTTAATAGAGTAGGTGCCGTTTAGTAGCTACTGTTGATGTTGTGTTGAGGTGGTGGACGTGTGCTACTGAGCTTGCAGTGTCTAGATATCACGAGTTGTTACTTTAATAGTCATACTTTGTTCTTTAATAAAATCAGTTGTAACTATTGATATTGGACAATTTATTTTAAAATTTGTATTGACAATTTGAAACAGTTTCCGTATTTATGTAACTTTTATTAAAGTACCTCTGTATTTTTTTCAATTTGATATACATTGCCTCGAGTTTTCGAGATGGTAACATTTCCTTTTAATCAGGAATATCTTGCTAAAAGCTCATGCTTAAATGAGGGTGTTACATTTACATTTGATTCATAAGTTGGTTCAAACTACAGAGAAAATATGAGTTGAAACACTAGAAATTGAGGAGAGTACAGGAAATCGAGTGTGAAGGACTACCACGGAGAGAAGGACACATCGTCCGAGGAAGGAGAATGGACGATGGAGGCGGCGTGCTCATATATGGAAAAAAAAAAGAAACAGAGAAGAATATGGAGGTGGCGGTGTGGTGCGTGGTGATGTCGTCGTGGTGAGGCGGAGAGAAATGACGTGGTAGGGAGAAGAATGAGGGAAGGATAGACGGTGGGTGTGGTGGTCAGTTGAGGAGAAGGCAGCGCTAGATGGTGGAGGACAGACGGGAGAGTGTAGAGAGAGGAGGAATAAGGCGGGTAAACAGAGTGAGGGATAAGGTGTGAATGACTGAGGCGTGCTCATACTATTGTTACTTCAACCGCAAAGAGAGTAACAATGATTTTGAATATAAACAATTGAATTTGTGTGAATTTCGATGTTTACAAGTGTAATTCAGTGCTTTACAAGTGTAACTCTAGTCCTTTTTTCATTATAAAATTTGGAATTTATATTTTTTGACACTTTTATAAGTAAGTTCTATGGTTTATGAGTGCGACTCTTATGCTATAACTCTTATGATTTACAAGTTTAACTTTAGTCGTTTTTAAGCCATTTTAAAAATAAAAATTTGAATTTATGCTTTACGAGTGTAACTCCACTGCCACCGGCACCGCCACCAACAACCGGCATTACCATCACCTCTCCCACCCACCAACCACCCCACCCCACCCCACCCACCTTCCTGACCCAACCACCACCTCGACTCCACCAACCTTGACGCCACCACTTTCACCAGCCCCACAACCACTAACAACAACCCCCCCACCACTAACCCTCACTACCACCTCTAACCCCACGACCCCACAACACCCGACAACAACAACAACCCAGATCTGGAAAAAAAAAGGAAGGGAGATGAAAAGAAAGCGGTGGACGAGGAGAAGAGGAGGGAGGTGTTGTGCGTGGCAGGAGAGGAAGGGGAGGGAGAGGCGGTGACTACACTAAGGCCTTGCTTGGACTGTGAGTAATTATTACGGGAGTAATATAGGTTAAAACAAGAACAAATGGGAGGAGATTAGTGATTGTGGTGGTTGTGGAGGGTGGAAAAAGGAGGTGAGGGAGGCGAGGGAGGAAATATTACCACCGTATGGAGGTAATACATTACTTGTGTGGGAGGTAAGTAATTATTACTCCCTTAAATAATGGTCTATTACACTGTCTTTCCCTATTTTTATCTCCAACTTTAATAGAATTGTATTGGGTCGTCTTAGTTACTACGGTCCAAAGCCCGTCTACATTCTAACCCTAGTTACTATTGTATTATATATTTACGGTATGAGAAATAGAAAAGGACAAGTAATTGGAATACCAACTTTATCATGGTATCAGTGTTTTCAAAAGTCGTCCAATTAAAAATCTGAAAAATTCTAAACCCGAGCCGTCATGACCAATGGCAAAGGTACTGCTGAAAGTCCAGTTCCTAAAATTGATACTTCATCTCCATACTATCTCGGTCCTCAAGACCGTCCGGGTGATTCCATCACTCCTATCCGTCTCAATTTAAATAATTTTGCTGATTGGGTGCACGATGTCACCGTTGCGCTCAAATCTCGTCGGAAATTTGTTTTCGTTAATGGTACCATTAACGAACCTCAGCCACCTTGCACGTCGGATGATTGGGAAACTATCCAGTCGATGTTGGTGGCATGGCTGTCCAATACCATCTCCCCTGAGGTGCGTGCTCTCCTGTCGAAATACAAAAATGCAAAGCGTTTGTGGGATGATGTTCACGAACGGTTTGGCATCGTGGATGGCTCGCGTATTCAGCAAGTTAAAGGCGGTCTCCGTGATTGTCGTCAATCCGAAGGTATGTCTGTGGCTGTTTATTATGGTAAATTATGTCAACTATGGGACGACCTAGACACACACGAACCGCTGATTTCCTGCGATTGTTGTACCCGTTGCACGAGCGGTAAACAACATGCGGATCGTCGTGCGTCTGATCGACTCCATCAGTTTCTTCTCGGCTTATTACCCAGTCAATATGCGGCTCTTCGTTCTGTAATTTTGGCCCAAGTTCCCCTGCCCTCTGTTGCTAGGGCGTTTCATATGGTCTCGCAGGAAGAACGGGTTCGGGGTATCGATCGTGCCAATGAACCTGTTCCTGAGGTTGCTAGTTTTCATGGTCAACCCCGCCCTCGACTTGATACCTGTTCTTCCTCTAAAGACCTTTCCCAGTTGACTCGGACAGAACGGAAACAGCTTCACTACAGTCATTGTAATCGGGATGGTCATGATCGCAACATGTGTTTTGATTTAATGGATGAACTCCCGGACTGGTGGTAAGAATTGAAGGGTTTAAAACCGCCAGTTGCTCGGGGTTGTAAAACAGGCCGTAGCCGTGGAGGGGGAAGAGGGGGGTTTCGCTCTCGGGATGAGGGCAGCAGCAGGGGAGACGGGTAGCGGCTGGTCACCAGCAATGCCGTGAACACTCCTTCTGCCGCTGTTGGTGATGCTTCTCAATCGGCTTCCGCATCTTTGATAACTATTTACGGTACTCCTACACACACTCATTCTGGTAAGTGGTTAATTGATTCGGGTTGTTCCCATCATGTTACTGGTAATTGTTCACTTCTCTTTGATGTCCGTAATATTCCGAGTCGTATTGTGTGCTTGCCAAATGGGTCGAGTATTTCTGCCTCTAAAATGGGTCGAGCAAAAATCACGGGAAAAATAACTCTCCACTCTGTTCTATTTGTGCCGCAATTGACATGTAATTTAATTTCGACGTCACAATTGAGTGATGCTGTGAACTGTGAACTTATAATCAATGCCACTTTGTGTATAATACAGGACCGGGATACGAGGGAGACGATTGGCACAGGTGAACGGCTAGATGGACTCTACTATCTGCGTGAAGAATCGGCGGTTGTGAGCACTGTGTCGGCTGGGGCATCTTTGAATTTATGGCATAGTAGGTTGGGACATCCGTCTGAATACGTCGTTAAATTACTTCCTTTCTTCAGTTCTAGCAAACAAACTTTGTCAAAACCATGTGATGTTTGTCATCGAGCTAAGCACATTCGTAGTAGTTATAATCAATGCCACTTTGTGTATAATACAGGACCGGGATACGAGGGAGACGATTGGCACGGGTGAACGGCTAGATGGACTCTACTATCTGCGTGAAGAATCGGCAGTTGTGAGCACTGTGTCGGCTGGGGCATCTTTGAATTTATGACATTGTAGGTTGGGACATCCGTCTGAATACGTCGTTAAATTACTTCCTTTCTTCAGTTCTAGCAAACAAACTTTGTCAAAACCATGTGAGGTTTGTCATCGAGCTAAGCACATTCGTAGTAGTTTTCCGTTAAGTGATAATAAAAGCTCGCGTGCATTTGAATTAGTACATTGTGATTTGTGGGGGCCGTATGCTGTTCCGTCGCAGTCTGGAGTCCGTTATTTTTTTACTTTAGTTGATGATTTTTCGAGGGGGGTATGGACTTATCTGTTAAATGCAAAATCCGAAACTTTTGATAAATTCCTACTATTTATGGCCATGATCAAACGACAGTTTTCTGCTGACATTAAAATTGTACTAAGCGATAATGGCACAGAGTTTAACACATTAAAATCCTATCTTGCCAAACACGGCATACTGTTTCAAACATCATGTGTGGGCACTCCACAACAAAATGGCCGCGTGGAACGGAAACACCAACATATATTGAATGTAGCTCGTGCTTTACAGTTTCAGGGGGGCCTACCCATTCAATTCTGGGGGGAATGCGCTTTAGCTGCTGCCTTTATCATAAATCGTACACCGTCCCAACTATTAAATGGTTTGACCCCTTATGAAGTTTTGTTTGAAAAACCACCACAATATGACATTTTACGGGTATTTGGGTCACTTTGTTTTGCTCATAATCAACGTACCAACGGTGACAAATTTGCTAGCCGTAGCCGTAAATGTGTTTTTATGGGATATCCAGCTGGACAAAAAGGGTGGTATTTGTATGATGTTGACCGACAGGAATTTTTCGTATCAAGGGATGTAAAATTTTATGAAACTCAGTTTCCATTCCGTGCCACGGCCGAATATGGGTCGAATAACATGGTTGACCCCCGCTCGTCCAATTCAGACACCTCGGATGACATTATTGTACTTGACTGGGACGAGAACCAGGCGGCTGGTGTGGGTGATACCTCGTGTCCGGACAGCCCTTCAACACCACCCCCGGATCCGGCCCTGATCACAGACCCTACTAACCCGTCTCCATCGGGTGCCACCAATACGGGTCTTGAGTCTCCCCCACCTGTATTGGGCCGTGTCTATCATGCTAAGATCTCATCCAAGTCGCTTCAAGATTATGTGGTCACCTTCTCTGATGATAACAGTGAGGATAGCAGTCCACATAGCCCGTCTACCCTTCATGAGCACTCGTCTTCCCCAGGTACTCCTTATCCCTTGGCTAATTATCTTTCTTGTTAAAAATTTTCGCCTCCCTACCGGTCTTATTTGGCAGCTCTCATGACTCACACGGAGCCTCGCAACTTTAAAGAGGCTGTCCAACACGAGGGGTGGCGACAAGCTATGCAGGCCGAAATGAAAGCTCTTATTGATAATGGTACATGGACCGTGACTACGGTACCTCCAGGTAAGAAAGCCCTAGGGAGCAAATGGTTGTATAAGATTAAGTATAAGTCCGATTCTACCATTGAACGCCTAAAGGCCCGCTTAGTCGTATTTGGGAACCATCAAACTGAGGGGGTTGATTATGATGAAACATTTGCTCCGGTTGCTAAAATGACGACGGTACGTACTTTTCTCTCTATCGCTTCCGCTAGACATTGGCATATCTACCAAATGGATGTGCATAATGCCTTCCTTCACAGTGACTTAGAGGAAGAGGTTTACATGCGGTTCCCTCCGGGGTTTACTTCCTCGGTTCCGGGCCTAGTGTGTCGATTAAAGAAATCTCTTTATGGGCTCAAACAGGCTCCCCGCTGTTGGTTTGGTAAACTCGGTCAGGCTCTTAAGCAGTATGGTTTCACTCACAGTTATTATGACTATTCCTTATTTACCTTTGTTCGTGATTTGATCCGCCTCAATGTCTTGGTCTATGTTGATGACTTGCTTGTCTCCGGCAATGACTTGTTTGCTCTTGTTGCTTTTAAAGATTATTTACATACATGCTTTCACATGAAAGACTTGGGTGACTTAAAGTATTTTTTGGGTCTTGAGGTGGCTCGCAATATGGATGGTATTTTCCTCTGTCAACGGAAATATACTCTCGACATTATCTCGGAAGTTGGTCTCCTTGGCTGTAAACCGGCTCCCACACCTCTTGAGCAACACCACCGCCTCCGGAGCACGGACAGTCCACTTCTTCCCAACCCGGAATCCTATCGTCGTCTTGTGGGTCGTCTTGTGTATCTTGCGGTCACTCGACCGGATCTGTCTTACACCGTTCATATTCTTTCTCAATTTATGAGTGCCCCGCAGCAGGATGTGACAACCCTCGCGAATGCGGAAATATAAAACATACAAGCATGTAAATTATATAGCGGAAATACGGTATTTTAAAAACTTTTATACATGCAAGAAGAAGTATACGAGGAGTGTCAAATATTACAAACTAAAGTATGAAATACAATAACAAGAGACGTAGTCTCTCCAAAGGTTATAAATGTCAAAGTGTTTAGCAAACTAGCTAAAATCGTCTAGAGGTGTTTCAATCCAGGGACAACGCCCGCTAGCTCACACCCGAACCCAAAATACCAAGCAAAAAGCCATCCATGCCAGCAACCTGTTCATCCATGAAAAACATGAACGCCACAATCAGTGGGGAGTAACTCCGGGTTCTCCCAGCCATATCACATTAAACGTACATAAAAGGAAATACAAAAGTAGATGCATGCATATATAGGTATACATGTGAATTACGATAAGAATAGATAGGCAATTCGATGTTTAATGATAAGAGCATATGGAATACAAATCCGAATCCATCATGTTATACAAAGACTCGGGAAAGACACTCTTAGGCAACCGAATACGCTCACTAGGGCTTACATCTCACCGTTAGCGGTATAAGTTTGATAAGATTGAGACTCGACAAACAAACCATGCCAAGTCGTTCAATGATCAATCATATAATCATTCATCCAAACATAACGACACAATGACGACATCTCTCACGGTAAATGAAACGCACTAGCACCGTGTACATGGCAAGTATGATTAAAAGGCATCCACGAGATAAGCATTTCCCTGAACGCATACACGATTCAATTCATTTCGTATATGTGGACTAATTTCCTCCTGGTAGAACGACGATATAAATACCCGGTCCTAGTCTAAATCTGGCCAGAATCCCGAAATCACATTTTCCGGTTCGACATGCGATAAAACGTTTCGCATCCAAGACTCGGGCAATCATAAACGCCAAGTACCCCAAATTCGGTAGATCAATTCACGAAAGCGGCGGAAAAGAGCACAAGCCTCATAACAAGCGGTACGCTACATGCAAATAACACCACCTCGCAAGTACACAACATTTGACGGCCGGGTCGATCAACGCAAAGCGTTCGCCTCCTAACAACGTCGTCGTATGCCCACTAACACATGCAATTAAGCAGTAGGATACATCCCTGTTCCGACATTCCAGCCTTACGAACGTGGAGGTAGCCAAGGGAATGAGAGCACAAAGCACATAACAAAATAGTGCTCAAACCGTAACATTTGTAAAAACCGACTCAAAGTGGGACATACCAAAAACCGTCATAAAACATGCGATACAAGCGAATGAAATATCATATATTCGAAACATTAATATTATAAGTCGCTACGTAAATTTATACGATAAACGAACCATGCGAACTATTATAAATTCCGAATTTAGAAAATTATAAGAAACAAGTCAGCGTGTTGCCGGCCGGTCAGTGGACCGGCGGCCGGTCACCCGGCTTGCGCCTCAAGCATAATACAAAAACTCATCAAAAATGCAGCGTGTTCCAGGCCGGTCAGGGGGCCGGCGGCCGGCCACCCGGCTGGGAACCCCAGTCCACCCGTGAGCAACTTAACATGTTCTATCATTTTCAATTCTCATAATCTACTTCCATTAACTATCAACAATCAATAATCATCATCAACTAACAACAATCATTATCAATAACACAATTCCTAAGCTTTCTAATCGTATTCTAAATACGAATTCTAACATAGAAATCATGTAAAACACGTAAATGATATCGAGTAACCCTTCACCGTTACCTTTATGCGTCTTTACTCCGCGTCGAGGTCCTCTTCGATTAAGAAATAGTCTTTGTCGGGATCTTGAAGGTCACCACCTACAAATAATTAATAAAAGATGAATATACTTCACCTTGAGAAAGACGGAAAGTTTGAAAAGCGAGAAAGACGGTAATTTTATTACCAATACGGATAGAGGAAGCTAAGAGGGGAAGAGTAAGACGAACTTACGAGAATTTGAGCGAGAATTGAGCGAGTTATGACGATTCTAAGCTTGGAAAGATTATGGAAGTTATGATTTGGGGTTTTCTTAGGAAGGAAGAAAGAGTTGAGTTGTGTGAGAATGAATTAGGTTATTAGGGAGTATGAGATGTGTAAGTGGAAAAGTCAAGAAAAAGTCAAAGACGACTTAAGACGAGATTCACTTGAAATCTCGCGAAAAATCCAAATACGAACTCGGAAATTCTAAATTCGACTCGGGAAATTAAATTCTAAATTAAAGCTAAATTTCGCTGAAAAGTATCCGTAAAATATTTTTACTATAAAAATAGGGTACATTTGCGGGTGTTACAAGGATCACTGGGATGCCGCGCTGCGGACGGTTCGTTATCTGAAGGGTACGCCAGGGCAGGGCATCTTATTGCCATCTCGGTCTACTCTTCAACTCACAGGTTGGTGTGATTCTGATTGGGCCAAATGTCCGGTTTCTCGACGATCTGTTACGGGTTGGTACGTATTCTTGGGCTCCTCTCCTGTTTCCTGGAAGACTAAAAAGCAGCCTACGGTGTCACTACCGTCCGCCGAGGCTGAGTACCGTGCCCTTCGGGCCATTACTTGTGAGCTCAAATGGCTTAAGGGCTTGTTACACGACTTGGGTGTTTCTCACCCTGCACCGATATCAGTTTTCAGTGATTGCAAGTATGCTCTTCACATTGCTCAGAATTCGGTGTTTCATGAGCGTACTAAGCATATCGAGATCGATTGTCACTATGTTTGTGATGCTATTCGGTCTGGCCTCATTGCTCCGTCCTATGTGTCTACTAAAGTTCAATTGGTTGATGTTCTTACCAAGGCTCTTGGTGTCTCTCAGTTTGTCTCGTTAATTAGCAAGTTGGGCATTTTGAACCCCTATGCTCCAGCTTGAGGGGGGGTAAGAGAATTGTATTAGGTCGTCTTAGTTACTACGGTCCAAAGCCCGTCTACATTGTAACCCTAGTTACTATTGTATTATATATTTACGGTATGAGAAATAGAAAAGGACAAGTAATTGGAATACCAACTTTATCAAACTTCCATTACTTCCCTCCATTTTTTAGTTCTTTTAAACTCTATTACTCTCGTAATAATTATTCTCAATTCAGACAAGCCCTAAATGTCAACAAAATAATGCTTTGAAAAAATCAGATTCCACCATTATCGCTATAGAAATTATTATAACATCATAATTGAATTTACAAAATGAGCCTTCACTAAAGGTGTAGCAGATTTGTCAAGTGAATTAACCAAGACCAAACGTCAATTTTTCTACAAATGATTGCGATGAAGCATATGTGTGTTAATCAAATGGAATGATATTGAATGTCAGACTACGACGAAGAATACTACAGTACATTACTAATTTACTAGTTATTGAGATTAAGGAAGTTCCAAAGGACAAGGGTGTCACGAAGGTGGCTATAGAATACCCCCATAAGTCAGGAGACTGTCCTTGTCACTGCCTATGTGGCCTGACTATGCGACAAATCCAACAAGTTTACCACGGTGTACTCTTTTGTCTTATTTATCTCTGCATGTGCCAACTTGGATATTACTCTTCCTACTTTATTGGTACTCTTCTAATTTTACGTGTCGCTATAAACCAATAGTATACTAAGCTAGTCCCGAATGCTAATGTCATGCCCATTTAATTGTTGGGATATTCAATGTTGGATATCGTCTTAAATTTAAAGACGCGAGGAAGCAAAAACGAGCAGTTTACGAATTTAAAGACGGATCAAATATTATCACATGTAAACCTGGTAAATGGGTCAATTGAATCGGGTTTGGGTCGGGCCAGTTCGGGTCTATTATATTATCGGGTTAGTTCGAGTCGGGTCGGATTGTTTCGGGTTTTGGGTGATTTTTGGGTAAATTGATTGGGTCAATTTCGGGTTAGCAGGTCGGGTTATTTCGGGTCAATAACTAAGAAAAAAAGTGCATATTGAGTTATATTTTTTCGGGTAAGTCATTTCAAGTCTTTTTTGTTCAATTAGAATTATATTTTTTCGGGTCATTTTCGTTTTAGTAGTTTCGGATCAGTCATTTCGGGTCGTCGGGTCAGTTTCAGGTTGACGCACTTCGGGTCAAGTTCGGGCCGAGTCGAGTTAATTCGGGTTTCGGGTTATATTCGGGGTTTTGCAACTCGGGTTAGTTTCGGGTCTCGGGTCTCGGGTAAGCCTTTTCGGGTCTGGTCATTCGGGTCGCGTTGCTTTTGCCAGGTCTAATCACATGCTACTATTAAAGACAAAATATTTGATATGTTCTAGGTAGCAAGTGCGGTAATTTGGTATGTATTTGATCTGTCTTAACCTTAAGACGGATAGTTTCCGTCTCAAATGACAATTTGAATAATATATTGATATGAAATAATATTCCGGTTAATAAGTTTAGGAGATTATGCGTTTAGATTAGGATTATGTCTAAGTACAATAAATATGTTTGTCTCCTGTTGTAATGCGACACAATTCAATCAATAATAAAATATTTTGTGAGAATTTTCTCTCTCCCTAAACTTAATATGATATCAAAGCCTCTTATTCTTAAACCTAAAAACACGAGATTCTGCTGCTTGTCGGTGGACCCATTTTATCTGACGTCCATCGATAGGATTACCGATATTAACGTTTAACATATTAAAAAAAAGGCTTTCATTCTATGGTTGTCGGTTCATACATGTTTATAACAGTTTAATGTCTTATTCCAATACAAGATTTTGACGACTCCGCTGAGGATGATACATGTTTATTACATGTTTATGACCGTTCTTCACAGTTTAGCGACTCCGCTGGGGATGATACATTTAGACTTAGTCTTGTGTTACTGCTAGTGAAACTTGAACATGGTTGGTGCTTAAAATTACCGTTCGACATTATCGATTCGCATTCGCGCTCTTTCTAGACTCGCACCCTACCTTTCCTAGGCTCTTTAACCCAACCCAACTCGACCAATCGTCCCGTCTCGATGGAACATATTCTTATTTGTCTCCTAGTGGATGGATAAAGATTACAAGCACGCTATGATACCTAGTCATGTTTGTATCAAGCGCTTTCACTACTCGCGCGAATAGTTTTAGGAAACACCTATACTAATGTTTGGCATACGTCCTCTCCACGATCGGGATTTGATTGCTTGGTGTGCAAACCCACCCTATATCCAAAATGCCTTATTAAAGAGCATAAAGCATACCGTTATAATGCCTCTTTGTATACATGCTAAATCGAGTCAGTCATATACCTTTTGCAAAAACAAATTAATGACAAAAGTTTCCCAGTTTTCGAAATTAAAAATAAAACAAAAACAATTTTCAACAAAAAAATCATGCAAAATCATTTCAAACTTCAAAACCATTTCGAACTTCCCAAAAGATTTTCAAATTACGAGTCCTTTGAATCTTTAGGTCTATCTTAGACTACTTAGCTAGTCGAATTGCTGACAATTTATAAAACCGACTCTCCCTTTTACTATTACCCTAGAATATAAGTCTTTACCCCATCATTCTTGCACATTATCCCAAGCCAATAGGGTGTCAACCTCAAAGTATCGCTCCCTAATCTCGAAAATACACGAGATACGATACTTAGGACATCACCCTGAACCTTCATCCTATCTCAAGACAGTAGGATGATAAACACCTTAGGCTCAAGTCCTAATCTCGAAAATACACGATACTCCCTAGGACTTAATCTACCAACACCATATCCCAAGCCAATAAGGTACCCGTGTTTCAAAACACATGTCCTAATGCCACCATACACACGAGATTTCTGGACTCCAACTTTTCAAATTTTTGAGTCATTTAAAACACGAGTCACATTCCAAGTTTCACATTCCCGAGCTGACTCAAATACTTAGCATGGATCCTTTTCCTACTATTAATAAGGCATTCTCGCTAGCCACTCAAGAGAAAAGGCACAAATCTATTGTTCGTGACCGCGATGACAAAACTAAAGCTATGAGTTTTGACGTTCAAACTCCTTCGACTTCATCTACACCGCCCTCTTTTGTTGCTCCGTTCCCCTCTTACTTGTACTTATTGCACCAAGTCCTCTCACGATTATGAACGTTGTTACCAGCATATTGGCTATCCTAGACGTGGTTGTGGTCGTGGTCGTTTTTGACGAGGTCATGGTGTCGCCTCATATGGCCGAGGACAGCACTCGCTCGACACTGCTCATGTTGCCGAGGGAGCCCGCAACGACACCCCTCCTACCACTTCTTCATCTTCGATAATTTCGAGACTCTCCTCCAACCAGATGCAACACCTTCTTACGTTGTTGGATAATGCTTTCGCTTCATCCAAGTTATCGGTAAGTCTGTATCTACTAACTCTTGTTGGTTACTAGATAGCGGCGCGTCACATCATATGATCGACTGGTTCACTCGATTCCTTGACCAACCATACCTATCTCGCGCCTTCTTCTGTGAACCTTCCAGATGGTGTACAAACCACTGCTACGATGCGTGGTTCGGTCATTTCAATGTGCTTTACGTTCCTCAAATCAAATGCAAATTACTATCCAATTGTCAATTAATTTGTGACTCTGATTTTTTTCGTGACGTTCAATGACCGTTAATGAATTTTATAGGACCGCAATTTGAGGATGTCGATTGGATTGGGTGAACTTCTAAAAAGGGCGTATTATTATAGGCATGTGACACAACCAATTATTTTGAGCAATATCAGCATGGTCAACTCTACTCTCCTTGTTCATCCTCGCCTAGAATAGTCTTCTCGTCAATATTTATTATATTTCCAGTAAATGTCAGGATAGTAAAATAAAGCAGATACTAGCCGATTGTGATGTATGCATACTTGCTAAACAAATTAGGAATATTTTCCTTATTAATTCTACAATTTTTGGTGATTTGTTTGATTCAATACATTGCGATGTATGAGGACCATACTCCACTTTGTCTTTATCTAGTGCTTGCTCATTATTTTCTTACTATTGCCGATGACCGCTCTTGTGCGGTATAGGTGTACCTCATTAATAATAAAAGTGAGGTACCTAGTTGTATGAAAAAAATTGTGAGATGGAGCCCCCAATTCCAGAAGGAGGTTAAAGTGGTTCGTTCGGACAATGAAACCAAATTCATTAATTCGTCTACTGATGGATTTTACAGTAATCATGTCATTCTCTTACACACCTTCTATGTGGATACTCCTCACCAGAATGGACGGGTTGAGCAGAAACATTGCAATATTTTGGAAATAACACGTGTTCTTCAATTTCATGCGTCTCTTCCTCTTCAATATTGGGGAGAGTGTATTCAAACAATGACGTATTTGATCACTCGTACATCTAATACCCTTTTGAAAAGTCGCCTTACTCCATATTATTTGGTTCTAAGCCAACATTGGACATGCTACACACATTTGGGTGTCTTTGTTATGTTAATTATCGTTCGCGTATCAAAGATAAGTTTGGTCCTCGTAGTTATCATTGTGTTTTTTTGGATTATCATTTGGGAAAAAAAGATTGGTAGGTCATGGACTTAGAATATAGGGGTAATAGTAGTCTATTAATTTTTCATATTAAATTTAGAGAGAGAACAATAAAAATGAGATAAATTGAAAAACGTAGGACAATAAAAAGTGGGATGGAGGGACTATTAGACAATCATTATATTACACCCTTCCATTTGAGCTAAAGCTAGTACGTAAACACGCAAAACTTTTTTTTTGGGCAGCAGTAAGCTATGTGTTCCAGTATTGTTGATCGTAGTTTTTTCGAAGACTTTGCTTGTTCTCATGTTAACGGTGGGTTTATGGAGGATGATGGGGTACGGATGTTATGTTTTATGAACCTCCAAGGGTCACCATTGTTGGAGGTTAAGGAGCTAAAAGACAGAGGGAACAGTCTTTTTAGGCAAAATTATTTCGATAGGGCTGCAGCTTCTTAAGACGAAGCTTGTTACGGCGAAGCTTGTTACGACGAAGCTTGTAAGCTTCTAAGCTTGAGTATTGGAGTTCAAAGGGGTGAAGACGATCAATTTATTTCTGAAATTGTTGTTTCCTTTAATTCTAATCTTGCTGCATGTGCCCTTAAACTTGAAGAGTATCAAGCTGCTTTGGATTTGTGCTCTGTAATTTTGGATACATTTCCTCATAACGTTAAGGCCCTATTTCGTAGGGAGATGGCCTTTTCGAAAATAAAAAGATTTTAGGATGCTGAATTGGATCTGAATGAGGCTTTGGTGGCAAAACGTGGGAATAAAGATGTCTTAAGGGAATTCGTTGTTGTTAAAGGTCACCTTCTCATGAAGGAAGACGGTAAAAGAGTTTTGGAGGTTGCTAATGTGGTCGACGTGGATAGGATAAAAATGAAACATGTTCATGTTTTGGTTTTTCTAAGAGTTTTAAGGAGTTCGAGTGTGAGAACATGGCGGTGTCTGATGAACAAAGTAAAAATGGTGTCTGATATGAGTACATAAGATAAGAAGAGGGTGATTGTGGAGGTGTCAGATGTGAGCATCTGTGGTATGGATTTAGGCACTTGACTGGCTTATAAGGTCGCTATCAAAGACGGACAAATTAACTATTTATAATCTTACCAATTACCTCCTAATTAAACTAAAGCAGAGTGGAAAGCAAGGGTCGAACCCAAGGTAAGGGGGAATGCAATTGTGTAATTAAAAGAGTAACTAGAATAAATGTGCAAGTAACAAACAATATGTAAAAATGGGGGTTTTTGATTTTGATTCAAAACAAGTAAATTCAAACAAGAGTGCAACACAAGAAAGCAATTAGAGGATGAAAATAATCAAGTTGAGAAAAACTTAACCCAATCATATAGATGGTTCTCAAATGGTTGATCTTTGACTCAATCAATTTCCCAATTAATTATTAATATCTTATTGTGAAGATTACTCTTCTAAACCTCCTTAATAGTGGTAAATGACAAGGAAATCACACTAAATCATCAACCCAACTTATTAATCATTCCAAGTAGAAATCACATACATTGATTCAACTAATAAGAAGATAAAAGCATGAGAGGTTCAATAAGAGCAATTAGGCACAATGAACACAATTAATACCAAATTGCAAGTTAATCCTTTTCTTATAAGCCAAGTTAGGAGGAAATCACACTCAATAATTCAATTACAAGGAGTTGCACAAAATAGAATCACAAGAAAATCACACTTAATGATTCTAACAATAATAGATTAGGAAAATGGTAAGATTAAGATAACAAGGAAATCACACTTAATTACTTTAATCAAACAAGTTTCCAAATCCAACAACATAAAACACAAGGGGTTAACAATAATAACAATAATTAGGGAAAGATTAGGAGTCTTACAACCAAAAGATTATGTAACACCCCGACCCAAACCTTGGGTCGGGAGCGGTCACTCATGATAGCTCTCCAGGCTGTGTACATGGCCCACAGATCAACACGGGTCCTTTCCAGCGCATTTTGTCCTCACTCATGCGCATCCCGGGAACCTTCCCAGGAGGTCACCCCTCCTAAGACTACTCTCAGTCAAGCACGCTTAACTTTTGAGTTCTTTTGCATGGATGACCAGAAAAGAAAGTGCACTTTGTTTATATGAGTAGTACTTTCAAACCCTTTAAGCACTAGTCATTTAAGCCTATCAATGGACCTCTTCAACAAACGTGGGGTGTTACAATCACCCCCACTTGAAGAACGCAACGTCCTCGTTGCGCCTGGGAGCATAACCGCTAACCCAGAATCCTCCCCCGCTAGGTGGGGGACCCGGGTACTCCCGACCACAGGCTCACCACACGGTCGCAGGGTTGCTCTGATACCATTTGTAACACCCCGACCCAAACCTTGGGTCGGGAGCGGTCACTCATGATAGCTCTCCAGGCTGTGTACATGGCCCACAGATCAACACGGGTCCTTTCCAGCGCATTTTGTCCTCACTCATGCGCATCCCGGAAACCTTCCCAGGAGGTCACCCATCCTAAGACTACTCTCAGTCAAGCACGCTTAACTTTTGAGTTCTTTTGCATGGATGACCAGAAAAGAAAGTGCACTTTGTTGATATGAGTAGTACTTTCAATCCTTTTAAGCACTAGTCATATAAGCCTATCAATGGACCTCTTCAAATAACGTGGGGTGTTACAGATTACACCTTTAAGGATTGGATTAAGAAAATAAGATTAGTTACCCATTCTAGATCTAAACCCAAAATAGGTGAAAAATAATCTCCAATTACAACTTGATTAATTGTTCCACAAGCTAAAGATAAAGATGCGATATGAAAACCTAATGTTCTCATCTATTTATAGTCTAAAGATCATGTAGAGTAATGAGCTTTGAATAGTTGTTGATGACAAAATGGCGAATACAGAACAGAGGAAAAGACGCAAGGTGCGCCTATACTGGGCGCACAGTGCGCTTTTGGGCCTGACATCACTGTTTTACAAAGGCCATATCTCTCTCGTTGCTTGGCCAAATAAGGCGTGTGACCTGTCGTTGGAAAGCTAAGATCACCATATTTCACCTCCAATTGGTCTTGTAACGATAGGAGTTCTGGAAATCAAGATATGACCTTTTGAAGTCGATCCTTATGCAAGAGATGCTAGAAATCTTCATTTCGCTTCACTGTTTGCACTTCTTCATGTCTTGACTAATCTTCATTCTTGGTTGTAGATGACTTGTAACATGGTAGACTTCAACATACTCCATTGCTTCCATTCATATCTCAAAACTCTATTATTATACCGACATTTGGAAAGTGGACAATTGTGACGATAAGCATACAAAACCTCATCAAAACACCGCTTTATTTCACTAAAACCGCTAAATAAACTAGAACTAATATGAGCCTATCAGCACTCGTCTAAAAAGTAATAATCACAGTTCTATGGTGTCATTTCTTGAGTTCTCTAAAAAGGGTAGAAGAAACTCCCGTCTAAGATTCCCCAGACAATCTTATCAAAAGATCCTTGAAGGAAAAGAGATGAGCTTTTATTATAAAAGATATTTTTCAACCACATCTATTAAGATTCTGAATACTGAGACTTCAAAAAGGGAGGTACTCCTAAAAAACTTTGTAAGAAGAAGAAGAAGAGGGGGAGGAGTCCTAAAAGGAGAAAGTCTATGACGATGGTTGACTTGAAAGAAGACATGACACTTTCCGAAATCGATGTCCAGCCTGTTGTTTCTGGCGGAAGTTCAAGTGCATCCTTCTTATGTGAAAACCTCACATCGACGAATACCCAAATTATCCTACTACCCTTCAGAATCGCGGGCCATGAACCAAGTTTGCCTCCTCATGTGATTGACAATGCCATTTTAATTTGCCCAACAACGTTTCTGTTTTTCAAGTTATTCTGAGAAATGTAAGATGTTCTGTTTTTCATTTGATAAGTTTCAGTGCGTCCCTAGTAGGCCTATATTTTGCAGGTATCCTAGTTTTAATCATCTTGTGAAAGAGAAAAAGTAAAGAAGAATGATCATTTTTAAGAAGGATTATAGCCAATGGGATGAATCTCCAAGACACAACTTATCTACTTGCTTTTCATCAAATAGATCTTTCTCACATAAATTTCATCTTCGTGGCGTAAGTGTTTCTTGTTGTAGGTACTCTCCTCCGGAACTCATTTAATCAAGAATAGAAAAGAAATGTTAGTAGATTTGACAACCTCTGATCGTCCCCTTAAGAAGCCTGTTTTGTTTGTCACCCCACTCCTTAGTTTAATGTCCTATTATTTTTTTAGTGTTGGCAAAAAAAATAAACACGCAAAACTAAAATAACACTGTTGTAAATTTAAATCATCATTTTCATGATATGGTTCACCTTCTATAAATGAATTAATAACTTGCTTCGTTTGGCACAAGAATTGCTACTGGATGGGTATTATATACAGTGATACAGAGTAAGGTGATCAGTCAAGTTACTCAAGTACTCAAGTATAACATTACTGGGCATATATGCTGAGCTTTGGGTTACAATCGATACCTAAATAGAAGATCAAAAGTTGCTAATTTAAGTAGCACAGTGAGTTGAACTGATCTAGAAGAGGAAACATGTGCCCCATGAACCTGTATCTTAAGGCGGAAGTGGAACTACTGGCAAGCGGATTACTTGGACTGGGTCATGTTGGTTCTAATTCACTAAATTTTCGGGTTTCTCAGACAGGGTTTAGCGGTTTTGGTCAGGTCAGGGTTTGCTAGTTCCTTTTACCAATAGAGTCGCAGTCGGAGCTCGAGTTCCATGGACGAAATTAAGGAGGAGCAATCAGTGTCTATAACTTCAATGTGTTTCAAGGGATGCTTCCAATATGTCACCTTCTCCTGTAATGCTTCCAGAATACTGCATAACCAAAACGCACATTAACTTTATAGTAGTGTGATGCACTCAGCTTTACTCATCGTTTTACTTGGCATATTGCAAGTCTTCAAGACGTCTCACAGCTTGTGAGTTGTGACATAATCTAGGCCCGAAATTGATTACCAAAAAATGATAGGAATTTCAGGGCGGCAACTCCAAAACAGTCCATCTAAGAGAGCAGCTATATGCGAAGGCTGAGGACAAGTCTGATAACACATAGTCAGCTTCAGCTCCATGAGCGCAGAAAGAGTCATTCCATCCCGAATCTCGCCAACTTGGTCCTGTTCAAATTCAATCTTCTCATCCAAATACAAGATGTGGTTAGTACTTTGGAAGATTTCCAATAATAATATGCCTATTGTTAATCAATATAGTGATGTAACGGTATCACGATGACAGTTTCGATTCAATAGATATCAAACTAAGTTATTTGAATACACAACGTCAGTGATTTACCAGTTAAACTAACGAACATTTACATGTTGCAATTAAAGATAACAACATGAGAATGAATAAAAACAAAACCACGGTTAATCACCAATACGTTAGGTGAATAAGCATTGACCTAAATCTCCAAAACCTTGCAGCGCTTCACTTTGCCGAGAAGCTTCCTTAGTTCAACAAAATGTCGAGTATTAAACTCAAGCCTAAAACGTAGATGAAGATAGGCATCACCATGACTGCTAATCAGAGAAGCCTAAAAGTTTTCAGCTCCGGAGCATCAATCTCAACATCCATCAAGCAAAAACAATAGGACATGCCTAATTCCTTAAGTGTTTTACTAGAGACTTTAATCTTCTCCGGTGGGATACAATTATAAAACCACATTATCTCTATTGACACAAATTTAAGTACCAGTTGTTCTAAAACATTATCTTGGAGCATACACTCATCTACGTCGGCCTCAGACAAATTCAAAGATTGTAGCGACATGAGCTCAAAATTACGGCAAAATTTCACTCTAACCCTACAACATTCAATACTTAACAACGATTTTGCTGCAAACAAATTAAAAACCGCAGGTAAAACATAAAAGTAAGGACCAGTAGATGAGGCGTTGGTTGTGAGAGTCAACGCCTAAACTTCTTTACTCAAGACAATTCCAAGCCACCCATCCATTTTTTCAGCCATATAAATTGTTAGATATTCAAGTATAACCTTCTTTACAGAAACTTTTTCTCGGAGTGTCATCTTAATGTCGTGTTGACGAACTTCTTAAATCTATCAACAACTTCTTTACCCATATTCATTATAGGTCACCAGTTGTTCTCCCAATTGTCTCCTTGTCAGAGGTGATCTGACCCATATTCATTAAAGACGGATATGTCTATCTTCAACAAGACCAACTGAAAAATAAATCAGTTGCCAGCTTTGAGAAATCAAGACACATAAAAAAAAAACATCACCTCTATTAATAAACAATTTACTCCATCTTTATTTATTAATAAATGGATTAGATCCCCATCATTTTCCTATCAATTTAATTGATGGTTTCTTGGAGTAATAGGTAAGATAAGGCATTCAACTATGAGTTTTTTTTACAGATAATGGACTCAACTTTTAAATAGTATAGTCAAGGACTTAAAGGTTAAAACTAACACAATGCCCACATTCATTGACAAAAAAGTTTATTACCAGCTACATAATGGTCTGATAAATCTTTCTTGTCCAAAGTATTTGTTTCATGAAAGACCGAAAATTGCATTTTACTGTTGACAAAAGTGGAGTAAAATCAAAAAGGTTTTTTGCATTTCCTTGTTTTTTAGGCTTGCCCGCCCTAACCTTTTTTACTTCCGAAGCTTTTATCTGTCGTTGTGCTGAAGTCGGCCATTCATTGCACCATTCAATGGCTCCATCAAATAATCATAAGCCTTTAGGTAAGTGGCCTTCTTATAACACTCGACAACTTACAACTCCGGTCTCTCTTTATTATGCCTTATAGCAGCCACCGTATGATGGCAGGGAATGCCATTTAATTGCCAAGCATTACATAAGCAAGTCTGGTGCAACAAATCAACAATGTACCTTATTTGTGACGCCCCTTCACGAACACCAAAGGTGAAATTGACACAATAATATGTATTCCAACAACGACATCAACTTTAGCTTTTTGCAATTGTTCTTGGGCTCTCGGACAAATGCTAAAGAGGCAATGAAATCTATCTTTTTATGCATTCTTTCCATATTGACTCTCTAGTATCCTCAAGCATAATAATTATAAGTTTATGCCGTGAGTCCAAAATGTAAGCGTTGAAAACTTCACTCAGATTGTTATCTACTGCGTCACATTGAGATTGTGGGGTGTAGAATGCTCTACACCATTTTTCATAATTTCACCCCATCAAATAAGCGGCGGCTTCGGAGATATCACAACAAATTGGTCAATCTTTTCTTTAAATTCATTTGCGGTTGTACTCATTGCTACTCTCCAAAAATGTATCCTTTACTCGTGTCCTCCACCAAAGACCTCACTAAAATATACACGTATCTAGCACCCACCCGTTGTTCAGCTTGTGGCCAAACATCACACATTGCCTTCAATAGACCCTTTTGTTGATCCGGCATAATAGTGTCCCACCAAATGTCCCTAAATCTTCGGCTAGCAAAATTAGAAACCAACTCCAAGAATCAGTTTTTTTTACTTCTACCACATCCCGTGCAATCGGAAACATTTGGTTATTTCCATCACTTTCCAACGTTATTAATAGTTGTTCCTCATAAGGACCTTTTAGCCAACAACCATCAATAGAACTAAATGGTCTACAACCACTAAGAATACATTTCTTCAGTATTCCAAAATAAATGTACATTCTACGAAAAACATAACCATCAAGCTGAAATTTAAATATATTGTTCTTATCAGACTTTAATATCTCAACTGCATAATTGTTGAGTAAAGTAATTACTCTTTGTATTCTCCGACAAGCAAGCTTACTGCACATTTTTTAGCTCTAAAAGCCATATGCGATGACACTTTTAGCCCATAATCAGTCCACACGGCTTGAGTTATATCTTTAAGCTTCATATAAGGATTGGATTTGAACTTCTATAAGTAATGTGTAGCAATCAATTTATATGTCAGTATTGTCACTTTATTTTTTCTTCCACAAGAATTAACTCCATAGTATGTCTTCACTTCAAAATGTTGTGTATTTTTTTTAAATCGAAGCCCAAATTTTCAATTCACAATTATTTTCTTTACACTTAGCCCTCACCTTCTCTTTAATATTTTTCGTATACTTAACATCATACCATTTATTGCACGATAATCAATTATTTTCTCTCTAAACGGTGCAGCATTATCAAATTTTTGACCCATAAAGAAAGATGTGTCAGTCCATTTAGTGTCATGTAACATTTTTCCCTGAGATTGATGATGTTGCTTCTTAGGAGGTAGAGCAGTAAGTGCCCGTATTCATTTTTCATCCCATGACTCTAGAGGACTATTCATGTCAGACCTATTCTCATAATAACTTTCCATCTCGCATATTAAATTATCTCTTTTAAGTTTTTTTCCCAACTTATCACGTTCTTCTTGTAATTCATTCTCTAATGTTATAACCTCCCCATGTTTAATCCTAACATCAACAATTTCCTCATCATCAATATTCGTATCATTCTCATCGTAATCAATGTTATTCAATTGTTGCCTCTGTAAAAGAAATATTCCCTTCCAAATCACTCAAACCAATATCGTTTTCATGCTTAGTGTACATATGCACAACTTTCCCATCACACCAACACTTTACGATTGGTTCAAAACTATCATCATTATACACGAATTTAACAGTATCTTTCAAAGGGTCTAAATAATGATCGTTTAACACCCCTATATACGAAAGAGCCTTACAATACTTCCTTAGCACATGGGGATGCTACCATCTCGGTTGTTCGAGGTCGTACATATCAAATCAAGCGATAAAGAAACATTACTTATTCAAATCCATAGTTAAAACCAAATACATTATCCCAAACAGACAACATAACGTCTGACCAAACAATCCAACCAACAAGTGTTAAAGTAATATAAACCGACTAATGTATATGACTCCAAAAATGCTAAGCGGAAGCTATGACTCGATGGGGTGATCTCATCCTTATCCCAACGCGACTTACGGATTACCTGTGATCACCTGCTCACCATTCTCCAATGGATCACAACAATTTTGTAAAACAATAACGGGGTCAGTAATCGTATATACCGACCAATGTACAAGATAAGCACAAGGGAAAGAGAAACCGGAGGGTCACTGCAGCGGTCACCTCAGTAGACCTAGGTTACCATCCCTACTCTACAAAAACCACCAATTGACCCTGGACCGCAGCCATAGGCGTCGAAATTCCATCTCAGCGCAGCGAGACAAACCCGAAACATTAATGTGCACATGCCCCATGTAGCAGGATAACTACGGGGGCAAACTCTGGGTGTGATCCGTCTCTCAACGGAATCACCAACCAACAGTAACCATCATAACAACTCAAACTCCAATCCCGAACTCCATCATCATCATCATAAATCAAACAATCAAGTATCATACAATATCTCATCACATCAATTAGCATAAGCAAATACTGAGTAGGAAAACCCTACCTTATTGACAATTTCGCAATGAACAACGAGTACTCAAAATCTTTCCTTTACGAAGTCCCCTCCTAATCAAACATTAATCGCATAATCAATACCAACAATTTCCCCTTTTTTCCCCAATTCAATCAAGGTTATAGCAGTACATACAAATCACAAAGTATAGATACTTACCAATGAAATCAACAAACTAGCGAGAGATCGGATCCGGCACGAGATGACTAAGGATGTTCTTGAGATATTAGAGAGAGTTTTGAGAGGAAAATAGGGTTTCCTTTGAGAAACGTAATGATAATTATGAATTCTAATTCCTCTTATTAATCCTTAATCAACCGCCTGACTAATCCTCGAAATTTGTCGTACTCGATCGAGTACAACATGTACTCGGTCGAGTACAACTTACTCGGTCGAGTACCTAACTCACTCGGCCGAGTACACAAGAACAGAAGACTATTTCAAACGACAGACCAATCTACTAGGTCTACTAGACTTTACTCGGTTGAGTACCCAATTCACTCGGTCGAGTAAGCTTTACTCGACCGAGTGCCAACTACACAGAAATACTGAGTATTACAGTCTTCCCTTCTTAAGAACGAACATCGTCCTCGAAGTTCACAACTCATACTCCTATCACACAAATACCCCTGCCAACAACCAAGATAAGACAAAACAACACACATAACATATATCATGTATAATCACAAAACTAACAACAATGACACATATCACAACATGTATCATACTACCCATCCCAAAACACTAACATTAACATAGACTAGCAACATGCAACTATCTCTTTCCCCCCTTAAAGAACAAGGTTACGCCCCCGTATCCGAACATACCTCCTCAAACAGATGCGGGTATCTCTCCCTCATCGCAACTTCAGGCTCCAAGGTGCTTCCTCCACGTTATAGTTAGACCATAATACCTTCAGTAGCGTTGTCTCCCCATTCCTGGTCTTGCGCACCTTTCGGTCCAAGATCTCCTTTGGCACCTCAACATAGGTGAGTGCCTCATCAAGCTCAATGGTTTCAGCCTCAAGAACATGAGACGGATCACTCACATACTTCCTCAACTGCGACACATGAAACATATTATGGACCCGATCAAGAGGAGGTGGTACGACCAAACGATACGCCACCTCTCCAACCCGATCCAAAATCTCATAGGGACATATGAACTTCTAGCTCAACTTGTCCCTCTTCCCAACTATCATCACCCCAGGCATAGGTGCCACCTTCAAAAGGACTTTGTCACCCATCTGGAACTCAATATCCCGACGATGAATATCTACATAGCTCTTCTGGCGATTTTGCGCTGCTTTCATCTTCTGGCGATTTTGCGCTGCTTTCATCTTCTGGCGAATCAACTTCACTTGCTCGATCATGTCCTGAACCATTTGGTGTCCAAGAACTACCGCATTAGAACTATCATCCCAACAAACGGGACTCCTGCATCTCCTTCCATACAAGGCCTAAAAAAGTGTCATCCCAATACTCGAGTGATAGCTGTTATTGTAAAAGAACTTTGTCAAATATAGCTTATCCTCCCAACTCCCACCAAAGGATAGCACACAAACCCTCAACATTTCCTCTAAGGTCTTGATTGTCCTCTCCGTCTGGCCATCCGTCGCAGGATGAAAGGTTGTACTCATCTTCAATGTCGTTCCCATAATATCTTGCAGTTCTTTCTAGAATCTACAAATGAATCTTGCATCACGGTCCGATACTATATCACTAGGTACCCCATGAAGCTTCACCACATGCTTCTTATATGCCAAAGCTAGCTCGATCTTGCTTCAAGTATCCTTCATAGGCACGAAATTGGCTGACTTGGTCATCCGACCACGATCACCCAAATCTTGTTATTCCCCTTCTGCGATCTCCGAAGTCTCACCACAAATTCCATGGATATAGACTCTCATTTCCACTCAGGCACCTCTAAGGACTGAATCTTACGCCGCGGTCTCCTTTGCTACCCTTTGACTCGCTGACATGTCAAACATCTTGCAACAAAGTCAGCTACCTCTTTCTTTATTCCCGGCCACCAGAAAGTCTCATTCAGATCTTTGTGTAACTTATCCCCACCCGGATGAACCGAAGAAGGAGTACAATGAGCCTCTGTCAAAATCACCCCATTTAGCTCTGGATCGTTCGGCACACACCATCGTCCCTCAAATATCACACTCCCATCACCATGAATCAAAAATCTAGGAGTGGTACCCTCCTCTACTCCCTTCTTCCACAACTGAAACTTCATATCCTCTAACTGCTTACTCCAAATATCATCATATAAGCCCGGCTCGATCATCAAGTTAGTAACATCATCTCCCTTCTGAATCACATGGATCCCCATCTTCGCTACCTCGTCCCACAACCGCAACAAGGACATCGCAGTGCACAAGGAGTGTACACTCTTCCGACTCAAACCATCAGCAACCACATTCGCCTTCCCCTCATGATAGATGATCTCCACATCGTAGTCTCCAATCAGCTCCATCCACCGCCGATGTCTCATATTCAACTTCTTCTGGGTATAGATTTGTAAGTTTCTTAAACTAAATATTGGACATTTCTAATATCATCATATGATTAGTTTACTCATTAAACTAATGGATCTTATGCATGCATAACTAAAATACAAAGAAGGAAGAAGAAATTGTTCCTTACATTGATTTGAACGGATTTTGGGCACAATATTAGGACACCTTCCAAATATTGTTCTTGATCAGGCCTGTCGCGAGCCCGATACAAAAATAAATTACCCAGACTAGGCTAATAACAAATTAATGTAATTAGGGAAGTAGGGGTCGATCCTCAGGGAGATGGTGTTTCCTATAAGATGTGAAATGTCTCGCAATTGGTTTTATCTAACGAATATCTGGGTTTTGGGATTTTGATGTCTAAACTAATATAAAGCATAAATGAAAACAAAATAAAAACAAATGAAAACAATAAAGCAAGTGATGAAAAGCATCTAGGGAAGTAGGTTCACACATGTAGATTGACATATTGATGAAATTGGATTTGGAACATGCAAATAATTCATTGTGAGTTCGTAAGAATGATGTGTTCATTACAATCATAGATCAGATGGTCTAGCAGGCTTTTAGGCGATTTACTAGGTCTTAATCCACCATGTCATGCTTTGTCCAATTCGTGTATCTCTACCTTGGAAAATAATTCCATTTTAGTCGATGATTTTCGGCCAGAAGTCGTTAACTATCTTTACAATCCAAACATGCATAGACACAGCGTTTTAAAAGCACAATTTCTTTTATCCAATTAACATCTTTTAATCAATCTAACATGGCTACCCTACACCCTAGAAAGGTGACTACTCACTCATGACGATATCTAAATCTAAGATGATATTAACAATGAAAACTACGATAGACATGTTTATTTATTTTGACTCTTTATATGGCGATAATAACGACGCTAATTGATAATCTAGGAAATGAAATGACGATTATAACAACACGAAAGTGAATCTAAGACAATATGTAAAGAGAATAACAATCAAATGGAAAACAATAAAGGACATTAAACAAAGGATAAAGTAGAGATACCTATATGACGATCAATGACGATAATGACAACAATAATAGAAAATCCTTGCACATAATAAACGATCCACCAATTACAACGCTTGAACCACACAAAGGAAATTACAAGGATGAAATTCTTATTGATCTTAACTAAAGTTTTGATATGAAAAGGACAGAAATAAACTAAGAACTAAAGATTAAAGAAGAAGAAAATGAGAGAAGGGAGGCTAGTTCCCCCTCCTCCTAATCTAAGGAGAAAATGTAAGAAGAAAAGAGAAGAGGATTGTAAGATGGATGATTTGAGAAGAGGGGCTGGAGCATCTATATATAGCATTAGGGTTTCGTGGAGAAGGGGTCGGGCATTAAACACATACGACAAAAATAGGAAGTTGAAGCATCTTATCCGCAGCAGCAGACATCCCTGATCGGGTACACACTTACCCGATCGGGTAAGTGGACATCTAGAAGCGGTTGACTAACGTTTCATCTTCCTTTGCTTGAATTGACTTCCATCATCCCCCTTGACCTCTTGAGTCGGGTTTGTTGATAGGGTTTGATGTAAAGCAATGATTGCTTCCACCTAATTGATTGATCTTCCGACAACTACGAAACTGTCTTTGCTTCTTCTCTCTTTTGAATTAGTGAACTTTCTTGAAATGTCTTTCACTTGGTCAAGCTTGCTTCTTCAAATCGTCGGGTTCTAGGCAAATGCTCGGGAATATAGAAAAAGGGCGCAGAAACGTCACTTTCCCAACAAAACAGGTTAGAACATAGGAATTCGCCTAGAAGACGATATTAGCTCATAAAATGGCTTAACAAAGCACAAATGACATACAAAACCGAGCTAAATTGGGGGTTAAAACCATACAAATATTCACTTATCAGTTCTAGAGCTTAAATAAGAAGAATGATCTTCCAAGTTCCAAATTAGAAACTCTCCAATTAGTTGTACCCAAGACTACCCCTTTAATCTCTACAAAATACTACACTAGTATATATAGTAGTCACCCTTAATATATATTTCCAATAACTCCTATTACTACACTTAGTTATTAGAAATTATGAACTCAAGTTGCAGGAAAACTTCTTCAAGTTTTTCTTAGAGAGAAGAGTGAGTTTTATGAGAGATAAGTAAGCCACACATTATAAGATAATGTAGAGTGTATAAGAAGGACAAATTCCTCTTATTTGGGCATGTGCCTACCGGCCACAATGAGCATGGGGAAGGGTTTTGCTTTTGCTTTTGTTCTTAACAATGCAATAGTTTATAGTCTAGGTCTAGGTTTAATTATTGTGTCTAATTCTTAATTAAAACAACTAATAATACCTAAACCTCTACCCTATACCCTCCCAACCGGTTTTCCCAACCTAAAATGGGTGTCCATTTTATTTTGTAATTTGTCATTTGTCACATATGTGACATGTGACATGCAACATGTAATTAAGCTTATAAATTGTACATTTAACTAATTTAAATGCAATTTAATAACAAATAAATTAGACTTAACATTTTAAGTCACATTTTATAATTACATGTAAATAAAATGGGTCATCTCATATTTGGTTAATATAATCTAGAACAGTTTGTAATTATAATCGACCAAATTCACTTATCTCAAATGTTTCATAAACATAATGCATTCTTAGTAATATAACAATTAAATTACTAAAATGAATCTTATTTAATCATATTATAATAAGATATAATTCTCACTTTAAAACTGTTCAAATTAAGGGATTAATTAATTTGTATTGCTATACAATTAATTAATGTACATGATTTGGGGATCGTCCTTTAGGTGTGACCTTAAGGGATCAACTGATCACCACCGTCATACGACAGTAACGTCAAACTCAATTGAGCCAATCGTTACCGATTTATGTTGACCAGTTGACTATAATATTCATCATCCCTTTTGTATTCTCATTATCGAGATTTAATTATGTGATCGCACTATTGTTGAGGACACTTACTCCAACAAGATGTACTTCAGACTTTTATGGTCTGAGAACACCTTAAAACTAGCACCATACAAATAGTGCCTCCAAATCTTCAGCGCGAACACTACCACACCCAACTCTAGATCGTGAGTAGAGTAATTATCCTCATAAGGCTTCAGCTGTCTCAACGCATAAGCAATCACTTTCCCATTCTGCATCTACAATATTATTTGTCATTCAAATTGCTTAACTGATTAATTTAAATGATGTTATCTCAAAAATAAATAACCTAAAATGATCTTTTGACACATGTCATATTAAAGCTGCTAATGTCATGTGGCGATGGCTTCAGCTTTAGCATTATATATGTTATGATGAGAATAAAGAATAATTAGGAAAGATAAGAGTCTTATTTATACCAAATAGGATCCACACGAAACTTAAAACAACAGAAACCTAGATTCGACAATTACTCGGTCGAGTGGGTTCGAGTAACCAACCCACTTGACCGAGGACATCCTTACTCGATCGAGTAAAATACCCCAGGGGCAAAACCAAAACTCCCAAACCAGGCACACTCGACCAAGTAACCTCTTACTCGGTTGAATAAGAACTTACTCGAACGAATTGTCTTCAACTCGACCAAATACCGCCTTACTAGACCGAGTTCTCTTCAACTCGACCGAGTAGCACCCCCACTCGGCCGAGTACACACTAAACTCGACCGAGTAAAATATCAGGTATATATTACACTTTATCGAACTCCTATTTTCTTAAAGGATGTTAAACACTTTATTTTTTCTTTTTAGAACAAGATGTTTTCTCACCAATTTACTCTTAGATTTTTTATTTTGTACTAAAACAATTAGCACCAATATCTATTTATGCTAAACGGTTCTCAATACTTTTAGTGAACCATTAATTCTTTTAATTAAATCAATTCTACAACTTTTGTGCATTATATGTTCATTCTTTAAAAACATAAACAATTTACGTATTTTCTTATGAAACATCAACACTTATTTCGTCATTTAACTTTAGGAGTTTTTGAGAGATTAATCCAACAATTTGAAAATTTTCAATTTCTCACAAGAGAGACAACTGCAAAATGTATGACATTTGCAATCAACCATAACTACTCATTGCAGCCATTTGGTTTGTTCCTTTTCTCTCTCTTTTTTCCCCGAGAATATGCAATATTTCGTTTAAATGGGTACTTAGAAGAGTAATTATTGTTTGAGGTGGTTTTATAGTGTGAGATAATCCTATTATGCAAAAAGATAACTCATTTACTAGCCATAAAAATTACTCCCTCCGTTCCGGTCAATTGTTGTCCTTTCATTTTGGCACAAAGACTAAGGCAAGAGTGGGGGATCATTTGTGGTTCCACTTGGTGGATGTCAAGTGGACAATAGTCCCATTTGGTGATCAAATTAATCATAAATAATTTTCAACATATACAAATGACAACAATTAACTAACACACCCTAAAAAGAAATATGACAACAATTGACCGAACGAAGGGAGTAAATGATTAACTGTGTTTTTTATAAAAAGGGAAGGTCTCAGGTAGTCCACTAGAAAAGAGTCAACCTCTCATATGGCCCAAGTAATATCTCCCCAAATTTTGTACTTAAAATTACAACCCGATAAAAGTCCTTCCATCATATTTTAAAATCACCCAAATCTCATAGCGAATGACTTTCTCAGGATGTGTAATTGCTTTGTACCAAACAAAAAAAGGATGTGTAATTGCTCATGAATCACGAGCTTCAGGATAACCCTAACTTCATCCTCTATTTTTAAGACTAAAAAACATAAGTATATGAATATAAAAACTACTAAGAAGTAATTGAAAACTAATAGAGTTGGTACCTAATTCAATTATCTACTTTATAATAAAGTACAAACATTTAATGTTTTTTTATTGATTCAAACTAGGAGCTTAAATTTCCTTTTGGAATGTATGGACCCCACATTCTTTGGCACACCATTATTTAGTTACTCTAACTTTTTTTTTTTACAGAATTAATTAGTGTCTTTCTTGATTACAAGATTTGTTATTGATTACAGTCTCCAATCTCCATATAAAAAAATCAATACAATACAAAAAATTGATGAATGAGAGTGAGACAATTAGAAAAAAACGATAAAATATGAAAGAAATCGGGAAAGAAATTGAATATTCCAACAAGTGGAGTGATATAAGAAAAAATATTATTGTAAACAATTACTCAAATATTTTTTAAAAAAATCCATATGAAAGTCGACAAAAATATTCATAAAATCATATCTCCACTCCAAAACGTAGCAATAATTACAACCGTAGAAAAAATAGAAGAATAAAAAACAAACTAAAAGATTTAAAAATAAAAACACTATCTATGAACTAAAAAATAACAAAATTGTAAAAAAAAAAAAGAAAAAATAGTTTATGAAACGGAAAATAAACGAAGGACAAGAAACGGAAAGTAAAAATAGTATATATATATATATATTAATAATTAAAGTCCAAAAGTTTATTTATCAGCAATAATTTGGAGTTTTGAAGAATAAAACCACATTAAAAAAAATAAGAGTATTGCTTGATCAATTAGCAGATTTATTAGATAAAATTTATTTAAAAAACATGCAATCATTTAAATTGAGTATATTTCAATATTTCGTATTTCACAATTTTTGTATGATTTCTTAGATCAAAGGAATTGTTTATAAATAAACGAAAAAAGATAAAACATTTAATTATAACATAGTTAATGAGATAAAACACAAAGAACATTAACTCTAAAACACATACATGGCTCTAAATTAATTTTTTCCTTGAAATAGTTGAGTTCATGAGGATCTAATAATAGAAGTGAAGACATAAATTCGGTCGGATGGAGCAACGCATGAGAATGAGACTATGAGAGATTGTGTAGCTTTATAAGGGATTTAGAAGGAGACGGAGTAGTAAGGCTTTGGATATGAGCCTATCAAGGAGTGAGGTCATGGGTTGATTTTTTTTGCTGGGTACGAGGCAGTCGTCGGGTTGGGAGATGGAGTAAATAAATTAGATTTCAAGTCTAATTTCTGATTACTCTCTCTGCTCACTCTTAAATTTACGGAATAAATACTTCTGCTTTATTTACTCTCTCTGCTCACTCTTAACACTTCTAAGTTCTAACAATGAAAGATTAATTACTCTCTCTCCTCACTCTTAACATTTCTGATTAATTTCTTCTTTTAACCCAAAAAATAAGAAACCAATATAATTCTTTTAAATATTTATGCATTTATATAAAGTAGCTTGTATTATTTGGACTTTGTTTTCCATGAAATTGTTAGTTTTTAATTTTAATTTTTAATTTATTTTTAATTTTTATATATATTAGACTTTGGTATTGCTAGAATATTGTAATTTCATAAAAGTCTAAGAAAACATAATAATCCTAAAAGCATGGAATATGAAAATATGCTTATAACATCATAAAATTATGGAATTTGTAAATATGTAAATAATTTAAATCAGAAATGTTAAGAGTGAGCAGAGAGAGTAAATAAATCAGAAGTGTTAAGAGTGAGGAGAGAGAGTAATTAATCTTTTGCTTTGGATGTGAGGCTCGCTTACCCTTTGCTTTCCTGAATTTAGTTAATCAGAAACACTGAAATGTTTCTGCTTTAGTATATAGTAGATTATGGTATGATGGGCACATGTGAATAAGGTTTATGTATAGGTTAGTTCTTATCATATCATTAAATTATATAATTTTTCTAAATTATCTTAATTACAATTTCCTTTTTCTTATTTTTCTCTATACACGATTAGTTAGGTGCATTAATTTGAAGTTAGACCAAATTTTATCATGTGCTTATAGGGTTAACTTAAGCGGGGTGACTTGGAACATATTTTAATTTTATTTAGAATTCGAATTTTGGGCTCATAATTTCACTGATCTTAATTTCTTATCACCGATACGAACAAACTCCTTTTATCTCCAAATCCATAATAACGCCAATCTACTTGAACCCGGAACAAACTGAAGCTTCCTCTCCGGATGGAACCTCGCAAATCGACTCTCACAAGATTGTGCTCACAAATATTATCTCCACCTCCTTCAATTATTCTAGACTAATACACGGGTTTTATATAGATTTATTCCACCTTTAATAAGAGACCTAAACTAATTAGGAAACAAAGACAATTAGGAAATTAATTACTAATTCCCTAAACCAAGTTACACCCAAAGTTTCCGTAAATATCAAACTAACCATGAAACACCAATCAAAACTAGGAAAGTCCTAGTGGGTCCCACGTCCACTATATTTCCAAAAGACTAAGGTAATTCATGTAGCACGAGCCGTAAAAAACTTTCCGATGCAATTTAGTTTACATGCGCATTCAATGCTTAATGCACAATTCCATTATTTTCCCTTCCTTTAGTTTGTTCGTCTTGACACAAATTCAAGGCACCAAATTTTCAACAATCTCCACCTTGACTTGAATTACCCTAACCGAACTAAACTCATAAGAATAAGAAACCCAAATCAGCTTCAACAGAATCGATTCTCAAGTCACTACTTGTCCCAGTAGTCTCCACTCTGACTTGAACACAACCCACCAAATGGACAAACGAACAAAATGTGCAACAAACGTGACCAAATATACGAAGTAAAAAATGTAGCAAGTTGTGACTACCGAATGTACTAAGTACCCAAATTATCATCATACCAACAGGAAGGCCAAACGTAGCAACACTCCGAAGAGGACAAAAGCTACCAAATGGCAAGACAAATATATGAGATACCAAATGTAACTAATGATGGAATGGTGTACCAAAACAACTCACACTAGATTCCAAAACAAAATCTCCTCGAAACAAAATCATGGCCAAATGTATTGTCGTATCAAAATGCCCAAAAAGACACCAAACGCCACAAACAAAACAGATGTCTCACTTGAGTAAATTAGGTGTCATGACCACCACAAATTTGCCTACACCAAGGCAACAAAACTCAAGTCAAAACAAAAACAATATTCTAAGCGAGCACAAATTACCTCCATAAAAGGTACAAATAGTTAGACTAAGGCCCTGTTCTTTTGGACTTAATTTCAGTTCCTATAAGTTCAGTTCAGCTTCATTCAGTTCAGTTCAGTTCAGTTCAGTTCAGCTCTATTAAGTTCAGTTCAATTCAGTTCAGCTCTATTAAGTTCAGTTCAGTTCAGTTCAGTTCAATTCAATTCAATTCAGTTCAGATTACTTTTATTTCAACATTATTATGATTATTATTCTTATCATTGTTATTATTATGTTAATTCATTTAATATTGTTATTATTATTATTATATTTATATTTTTAAAAATTATTTTATTACTATTATATCACCGTTATAATTATTCTTTATATTATTATATATATTTTTAATATATTTATTTATTCTTATATTATTACGATTAATGGAAATCTTAGTATTATTAATATTATATTTTATATTTTATTGATATATTCATTATTATGAATATTCTTAGAAAAATATTTATTATTATTATTATTATTATTATTATTATTATTATTATTATTATTAATATTATTAATATTATTAATAATAATAGTAATAATAATAATAAAATTAATTATTATTATTATAATGTATTAATATATTATTATTAGGCCTATTATAATATTTATTATTATTAATTATATTTACTTTATTACTATTTCTATTATTTATAATTTTTTTAGTTACTATTATTAATATATTTATTATTACTATATTATATTGTTATTAATAATGTTATCATTTATATTAGTATTTTATTATTATACGGAGTAATATTTATTATTATATTATTGTTGTAATTTTTTATACATATGATTAGATTATTATTAAATATTATTAATTTAATATTATTATTAATAATGATTTATAATATTATAATATTAATTATTATTATTATTGTAAATTATAAATTATATTTTATATTTTATATTATTGTTTATATTATTATATTATTATATTATACTTATCATATTTATTTTTCAGTTACTTAATTTTATATATTTATTACTATAATTAATAATGTTATCATTCATATTAATATTATATTTTTTATTATATTACTATAATATTTTTTTATATCTTATTTGATTATTATTATTAGATTATATAAATATAATATTATTATTACTAATGATTAATAGTAATAATAATAATAATAATATTGTTATTTTTTTTTTATTCCAATTCAGTTCAGTTCAGTTCAGCTCCATTAAGTTCAGTTCAGTTCAGTTCAGCTCTATTAAGTTCAGTTCAGTTTAGTTTTACTATAATATTTTTTTATATCTTATTTGATTATTATTATTAGATTATATTAATATAATAATATTATTACTAATGATTAATAGTAATAATAATAATAATAATAATAATAATAATAATAATAATAATAATAATAATAATAATAATAATAATAATAATAATAATAATAATAATAATAATAATAATAATAATATTGTTATTTTTTTATTATTCCAATTCAGTTCAGTTCAGTTCATCTCCATTAAGTTCCGTTCAGTTCAGTTCAATTCATTTCAGCTCTATTAAGTTCAGTTTAGTTCATTTCAGCTCCATTAAGTTCAGTTCAGTTCAGTTCAGACAAATTCAGTCCAAAAGAACAGAGCTGAACTGAACTGAACGGAACTTAATGGAGCTGAACTGAACTGAATTGAAATGAAATAATAAAAAGATAACAATATTATTATTATTATTACTATTAATCATTAGTAATAATAATAATATTATATTAATATAGTATAATAATAATAATCAAATAAGATAGAAAAAAATATTATAGATAGTAATATAATAAAAAATATAATATTAATAGAATGATAACATTATTAATTATAGTAATAAATATATTAAATTAAGTAACTAAAAAATAAATATGATAAGTATAATATAATAATATAATAATATAAACAATAATATAAAATATAATTTATAATTTATAATTTATAATAATAATAATAATAATAATAATTAATATAATAATAATATAAATCATTATTAATAATAATATTATTTAATAATAACCTAATTAGATGTATAAAAAAATAAAACAATAATATAAGAATAAATATGATAATAATAAAATACTAATATAAATGATAACATTATTAATATCAATATAATATAGTAATAAATATATTAACAATAGTAACTAAAACAAATATAAATAATATAAATAGTAATAAAGTAAATATAATTAATAATAATAATAGGCCTAATAATAATATATTAATACATTATAATAAAAATAATAATAATTATTATTATTACTATTATTAATAATAATATTAATAATAATAATAATAATAGTAGTAAATATTTATCTAATAATATTCATAATAATGAATATATCAATAAAATATAAAATATAATATTAATAAATATTAATAATATTAATATTTCCATTAATCGTAATAATATAAGAATAAATAAATATATTAAACATAAATATAATATTATAAAGAATAATTATAACGGTGATATAATAGGAATAAAATAATTTTTTAAAAGTATAAATATAATAATAATAACAATATTAAATGAATTAACATAATAGTAACAATGATAAGAATAATAATCATAATAATGTTGAAATAAAAGTAATCTGAACTGAATTGAACTGAACTTAATAGAGCTGAACTGAGCTGAACTGAACTTAATAGAGCTGAACTGAACTGAACTGAACTGAACTGAGCTGAACTTAATGAAGCTGAACTGAACTTATAGGAACATAAATTAAGTCCAAAAGAACAGGGCCTAACAAGTCCAACCCAAAAGCTCCAAAGAACAAACTCCCGTCGAAGTTTCAGATGACCCCTTTCGAGATCCAAACAGTTCTTTTTCAAGAACCCAGCTCCACCTTGACTCGGACAACCGCATTTAGCAAACGACTTCCAAACCATTCGACCACTATACAAGTCACTCACAAGTAGACTTATATCTGCCATGTTCCAGCAAATGAGCTCTCACACTAGAACACCATAGACTCCACCTTGAGTTTATAACCATCCAATATACCCTGGATTGGGTCTGCCATCCAATAAGCCCTGTACTAGGAATGCGTCCATTTAAGCCCTGGACCGGGCCGACTACAAGAAAACAGCATTCAGGCGACCGAAATTGGCGGCTGAATTTAGTCGCCAAAATGTATTTGGCGACTGAAATCAGTCGCCAAGGCCCAGTCGCAGGCCTTAGTCCCCAAATAGAATTCGGGCGACTGATTTCAGTCGCCATATTTGGCGACTGACACAAGCGTCGCCAAATTGTCAAAATGGCGACTGAAATCAGTCGCCAAATTGGCGACTGTTTGTATAAGCAGTCGTCAAATTGGCGACTGCTTGGGTCATTCGGTCGCTAAATTGGCGACTGAATTCAGTCGCCAATCAGTCGCCATGCCCAGTAAAACAGAATTTTTCCTGCAAACATACAAGGGCTTTGGCGACTGAAAACAGTTGCTATAAGACCATTTCAGTCGCCAAAACCCCTGCTTTTTTGCAAAACAAATTCTGTTTTTATCCTGCCATTTCATTACCAAACCCTGCACGTACAATAGGAAACAACAACCAACAATTTCACACATTTACAACAACACAATGAGAAACCAACACTCTCTATATAACATGAAAATCAAATCAAGTTTACAAATCTTGAAAAAGGTTAAGAAATCTAAGTTTAAACATTACAAATAACAAGTTTCTAAACTAAAATCAAAAGCAAAGGAAACCCATTTCGGCTTGCAAACCGCCACCTCCATTGGCATGATCATGATCTCGCCGAAAGGGATTCGGACCTTGGTTGCAGTTGTTGAACAAGGTTTCCATAGCTTTACACTTTTCTTTCATTTACCGAACTTCTTCATCCCGTTTGGCGTTTCTTCTTCTTTCTTCATCTAGTTGGGCTTGGAGTTTACCTACGACTCCTGGCTCGTAAGTTTGTCTTGAGCTAGAAGGCATCCTTGCCCTTGGAGCTTGGTAGAATACATTCTTAGCCGAGCCAATTCCGTACACAGATCCCTTCTTGAAACCCTCAATCAAGTCGAACCAAATCTCATTATCGGGCTTCTCGAGTTGCTTTGCTTTCTCGGCCAAAAATGCATCCTACAAAATATAAACATTATGATTAAAAATAGCTACAAAATAAGATAAACATTCAAATAAATGAACTTATTGTATAAATAAAAAAATGGTTTGAAACTTACATATAGTTTCTTGTCTTTCGCCTTAATCCAGTATCTTCTATCGTTTTGGAGTCGGGAATGGGTGTCAAGGAAGAGCTCCAGAACCGTGTGCATGTTACCTTTTTGTTCTTACCCTTCTAAAAGAAGAAATACATGTATAAGAAGATTTTAATTATAAAAAGAATTTAAGTTATAATTTTCAAATGGACGAAAAAAGTGGATTAAAATGTAAACTTACACCCAAAACTAGGTCCAAGAAAGATCTAGATCCTCCATGATGTGAAAGCTCAGCCGCTCCATCTTTCTTTCCTCCTCTTTTATTGATTGATGCTTGGGCCGACTTAGCCATAAACTCCAGGGTTTCACGATATTTCAGCATTTCTTCATATGCACCACCTACAATTTAAATTAATATTATAAAATATGATAAAATTGTATTAAATTATAACTATATACAAATAACAAAAAAATTAAATACCTCTCATATGCTCCGGCTCCTTCTTACTCTTGACAATCTTATACATGTTCTCCTTTAACCGTCTTGTACATGTCTCATTGTACCTTTCACGTACAATATACTCTAATCTCGCCGGCCAGTCAAATGTTTTCTACAGAGAAAAACAGTAAGTATTAGTAAAAAAAATTATTAATTGAAAATTATAATAATATAACAAAATATATACAAAAATATACCCTAAAGTTATTGAACCATTCCTCTTTTTGTGTGGGTGTAGCCTTTGTCCAACACGTAAGAGCAACCCCCGTCATCTTCATCTTTGTACTTTGAGTACAACCTTGTACAACCTTTTGAGCCGAAAACCTGAAAAATAATATATATATATATATATATATATATATATATAGAATTAGGATCCGGTGAGAACCATTAAGATAATGAGAACCGTGAGAACTGCGCCTTACAAAATTTATTTTTTAAAACTAAAGTAATATTTGGATTCGGCGTAGAATATTATGGCTAGATAACATATTTCTTGGCCGAAAATTTAGAAGCTACTGAAGGAAATCGAGTCGAAATATATTTTAGTCTGTTTAATGCACCTAGTAGTCTGTTTCATGTATCTAACAATTTTCATGCACCTAGCCGTCATTTTCATGCATCTAGAGCTAGTTATTTTCATGCACCTAGTAATTGTTTTCATGCATGTAACAATTTTCATGCACCTATTGCTCGTTTTTATGCATTGAGAGTAGCTTTAGTTTATCTAATTGAATTTAGGTACATTAAGTACATAATTTTTAATATAATCAATAAATTTTGTTTATTTACTGCAAATATTTTGATTGAACAAACCAAACTAATTGTAAATGATCCATCAAAACTTTCGAGATAAGATTTGGTGGACATTTAGTGAGAGTTCTCATGGTTCTCATTATGTTAGTGGTTCTCACCGGATCCTAACCCTATATATATATATATATATATATATATATATATATATATATATATATATAATTTA
>JAIUZE010009394.1:0-32595 GCA_022085475.1 Heliosperma pusillum | reverse complement strand
AAAGAAGAAGAACTAGGATCGTCGGTTCCCCATGGCATCTAGGGTCGGGATAAAAGTCAAGGTAAAATCTAAACAGGTTTGTGGGTAGTGAAAAGGTCCTCTCGGTCCACTATTCGCCCTAAGATACACTAACTTAGCTCTCGCCCTCATTAGCATATTCCCAAAGTTCATCACTGATATGTCATTTTCCAATCTCTCGATCTAGGTCAAGGGGGTATCAGGTCAGTCAATTGAATGCGTCGACACAAACAATTAAAAGCTATTAAATGCGATGATTGCTTCCAAACCTAATTTAAAGGCTACTAACCAATTCATCTTACCTAAGCCACGGTTCCCCTAAATCCTAGCAAAGGAATTAGCTACGCATAATAGAAAGAAGAACAATAACAATAATAAATAAGAAACAAAAAGACATAACGAAATAACTAATTGAATTCAAGAACAATAATACCCGAATTTGAAAGAAGAAGAAAGTCAGAGGAAGTCCTCAAATTCAGATCCAGAATAGAATTCCAAGATAAAGTCTAGGGTAAGAAGTTCTTTTTCTAGTCTCTAGTCTAGAGTAAGAGTTTGTCCATTCTCCTCGTTTTTCACCCTTAAGTAAAAATAAAATAACAACTTACAAGGCGTCCATTGCTTAACACACTATCTCGCGAAGCCCATCAGCTTGTAACCACTCGATCGAGCAACCTTTACTGTCAAAAGTACTTGATCGAGGAAAGTGTGAGACAGGAACACTCGATCGAGTAACTAGTGTGATCGATCGAGTAAGCGTCCAAAGCCAGCAGCTTGATCGAGCAGAACAACGCTCGATCGACGTCTTCTAATCAATAAAGTAGTCGATCGAAGGCTCTTACACCACGAACGAGTGTTTTGCTCGTGGATTTCGTTCTTCCATTCCTTCACACGACTTCATGCATCCCGAGACACCAAGATTCTTTTCCGACTCACTTATGCATGCTTGAGGAGCTACAAAATAGTTAGTTTCCCGTCACTCTGGTCCACATCTGCAAATATTACAAAACAAACCAAAGTAGACTATTCGGGGGATATTCGTAGTAAAACACTACTAAATAAGCATGGTAATGCGTGCAAATATGGCCTAAAAGGTCTATATAAAATGCACGCATCAAACTTCCCCAAACCAAACCTTTGCTTGTCCTCAAGCAAAAAGGATGCGAACAAAAAGTGGAACAAATAGACTCCGGACTACCGCAAATCGCCTGCTTGAACCAATTTAATGCAACAGTGAAACTCAGCAATGATATCAAATGCAAACGAACTGAACCGTCGACCTTGCCAGACCATCAATGTCGGACTCTCACGGGTCACTCTTCTCTCAGCAAAGCAAAGGGTAAGCAAGTTATGTACAAGAGAGAGAGAGAGAGAGAGAGAAAATAGTCGCTCACCTAACTACGACCGTCGCGTTCATGCAATGCCAACTAACATGATAAAATATTCAGTTACCGTACACACGCACAACCACCATTCAAGGACTATCACACGCCGAATACTCGCAATATTTGGATAAGTGAGGTTGTGGGTAAGAAGGGGCAAAACAATAATGGAATAGAGGAGGTAAAGCGTCAAGCTAGCTACCTGATCTTAATCAAATGACAAAAACCGTCTTCTTATCTCATAATGAAGTACACGGCCATGATTCGGCCGACAACTCACTAGAACCAAAAGGATGGAGTGGAAACGAAACTGGTTAGCTTATTCAGCTCTTAATGAATCCCCATATGATATGAATAAAGCATGGGAACATAGACCATTTTCTTTTTCTTTTTCTCTATTATTTTTTCTTCTTTTTTCTTTTTAAAATATTCAGCTAACATTTCCGCGAGAACAATTTCAACTTCGATTCCCAAATTCTTCAGATACCAACTCCGTGGCAAGGATGCAAACCAAACTGATAAAATGAAGTAAATACCTCAACAACCAATACTAGACTAGCTCGACGCAAGGTAGACTAAATTTAGGATGTAGATTGTGGGTCAACTGGCAGTTTTGGCTGAATGTGGAGTTAAATGGCTAATGAGAAAAATTGAAATTGCAAGCATTCCCCAAACATGTGATACCGACCACGAACCCGTACGTGTGGGCAATAAGGATCAAATGTCATATACATGCAATACGATGACACGATGGAGTAACTACTCACAATCCTATATGAACTGGTCATAGATGTCACCAGTTTAAGAGCTCTAATCCTCATAATATGTAAGTAGGTTGCCAACATGTCAAGTCAAGTCTATTCGTTCACCATCGATTAACAGCAAATGACCATGCAAGAGATATTAACTGTGCAAGGCTTGAGTCGAGACTAGATGAAGAGTAGGAGAGAATTGTTCCGACTCGACTAAAATGCAAAATTAAACATGAAAATTTTAGAAATTTTTGGAATTTTATGAGTGATTAACAATGCATACGAAAATGCAGTAAAAATGAAATGCATACGATGGATGAAAAACCTCCCCAAACCAAACCGTACAATGTCCCCATTGTATAAAGTAAAGGAAAAAGAATTGCAAACAAGAGAGAGTCGGAAACTTACAGGAACGCGTGTATAACCGACTTCCCCAAACCAAACCGAAAGGAGGTGCTCCAGGGATTCGATCGAGTGGAAAACTACTCGATCTAGCGGAAATGAGATGGAACCTTCTCGTTCGAGAGGTGTCTTCGCAGAAGTACTCGATCGAGTGACCAAAATGATCGATCGAGGGGCTGTAGTGTTCGATCGACCGAAATTTCTACTCGATCGAATAAAAATTTCAGAGCCAGTAACACCAAAACTGCGAGAAGCAAGAAGGTACGCAATTGGAATTGTTTGAACAGTAAACAGAAGTAAATTACTAAAAAGTTATGAATACGGTACAACAAAACAATAATAGATCGGGTTGCCTCCCGATAAGCGCAGGTGTATAAGGTCTCGCACGACCCTTGAGATTCAATCATCAAGCTCCTCGTCTCCGTCGAAGAAGAGCACTTCGACGCGACCCACGACATTGTCAGCTCCATAGTAATGTTTCATATGATGCCCATTAACCTTAAACAGGTTGCCCTCGGAGTCTTCGATCTCGACGGATCCAAACTGAGTAACAGCGGTTACTGTGTACGGACCACTCCACCTGGATTTCAGCTTACCAGGAAATAAACGCAGTCGGGCATTGAATAACAACACCTTCTGCCCGACTTGGAACTCGCAAGGTATGATTCTCTTATCGTGCCAACGTTTGGTCTTTTCTTTGTAAATACGCGAGCTATCATATGCATTCAGACGGAATTCCTTTAGTGCATCTAGCTGCAACAAGCGTTTCTCACCACACAAGTTAGCATCATAATTAAGTTAGCGGACTACCCACCAGGCTTTATGTTCTAGCTCAACAGGTAAATGACAGGATTATCCATACACTAATCGATACGGTGAAGCACCGATAGGTGTCTTAAATGCGGTCCTATAGGCCCGTAATGTGTCATCCAGTTTGGCACTCCAATCCTTCCGTGATTTAGACACGACCTTACTTAAAATCTCCTTTAGTTCCCTATTAGAGACTTCAACCTGCCCACTAGTCTGAGGATGATACCCCAAACCCCGACGATGTTTCACACCATATTTAGACAGTAAGGTCGTTAGTTGCTGGTCCCTAAAATGCATACCCCTATCACTAATGACAACCCTAGGGACGCCAAAACGGGGGAAAATGGTCTTACGAAACAACTTAATCACGGTCTTGGCATCACAGTTGGGAGTAGCAATCGCTTCTACCCATTTAGACACATAATCTACAGCTACCAGAATATACTTGTTACCAAGACTCGACGGGAACGGTCCTTGATAATCAATGCCCCAAACATCGAAAATCTCGACCTCTAACATGCCGTTTTGGGGCATCTCATGTCCCTTCGATATGTTTCCTGTCCGCTGGCAAGCATCACAGCTAGCAACAAAAACTTTAGTGTCAGCAAAAAGAGTCGGCCAATAGAAACCAGACTGTAATACCTTAGCCACGGTGCGCGATGGACCGTGGTGACCTCCACAAGGGGAAGAATGGCAGCCTTCTAGGGTAGCTTTGATCTCCCACTGCGGAACACACCGTCTAAAAAGACCGTCTGCGCATGACTTGTACAAGTATGGATCATCCCAGAAATAATCCCGCACATCATGTAGAAATTTCTTCCGCTGCTGATAGGACATATCAGGTGGCAACTTCTGGCTGACAATGTGATTGGCATAATCTGCAAACCAAGGTTCAACACCATCTTTAGATTTTATTGAATAGACAGTGCATAAAGTATCATCACCAAACGAATCATTAATGGGAAGAGAATCCTCCCCCTCTTGTCGCGTCAAACGCGAAAGATGATCCGCTACAACATTCTCAGCGCCTTTCTTGTCCCTGATTTCCATATCAAATTCCTGGAGAAGGAGTATCCACCTCAGCAATCTGGGTTTAGCTTCCTTCTTATTCAGAAGGTGTTTTAGCGCTGCATGATCTGTAAAAACAATAACTTTAGAACCCAACAGATATGATCTAAATTTATCAAGCGCATAAACTACAGCTAAAAGCTCCTTCTCAGTGGTAGCATATTTCACTTGAGCCTCATCCAGAGTTCGGCTCGCATAGTAAATAGCATTCAAAGCTTTGTCTTTCCGCTGGCCGAGCACCGCTTCTAGTGCGTAATCGCTTGCATCGCACATAATCTCAAACGGCAGCGTCCTATCGGGAGGCTGAATGATGGGTGCAGAGACCAGAGCCTGTTTCAAAGTGTTAAAAGCAGAAAGACAATCATCAGTAAAATCGAAAGGAGCATCTTTTAATAGCAACTGTGTAAGTGGTTTAGTAATTTTAGAGCAGTCTTTGATGAACCGGCGATAGAAACCGGTGTGTGATAAGACGATATTTATTCATATTTATACCCCTTATTTATATTTTTTTATGGTCTTCCGTCGCATTATTTGAAATAGTTGTTACACATTTGTTAATTCCGTGATTTTTATCACTTAATTACTGTTTTAATTGTTAATGAGTTAACTTATAATTATTTTGGATTAATAGGTAATGGGCTAAGGAAATATGATCGGGTTAAGAGTAACGTACTAAGATGGCCCGAGACAAGATGGAATTTATGTACAACTTAAGACAATTTATAAACAAAGAGAATGGGCTAGTGGACAAAGGACTAAAAATGGCAGCCCATTAAGAAACTAAGAAATAATGTTGCACGTGTGAGAGGAGATCATAGGATTATTTTCTTCAACTGCCACGAAAGAGCAATCAACATTCAGAAGGAGAAAGAGAAGCGACTGATAAAGACGCACTGAGATGAAACTCAACTTCGTCTCAAACTCTATCCTCTTCCTATATTTTACTTGTAAAATCTATCTTATTCCTTGCAAAATCTATCCTGTATATCCAAATATTATTATAAATACCCGTCTCAAATATCAGAAATGAGGGAGGTGAATACCCAAATATTTAATAGAGCAAGATGAGCGAAACGAGTGACGGTTCAATCATTTGGGTCACAATTAGAAGATGAAGCAGTTCTAGGATGGCGTCTTAGTACACTTCCGAGTACGGTTGGATTCGGGTTCGATCGGAGGCGTGATATCTGAGGGTCGAGTTGCGGATTCCGGGCAACAAAAATAAGTTCTTCTTACTTCTTCTTGTACCTAATTATTGGTTGAATTTGTTGATTAATTTTAGTACTGAAATCGTTGGTTGTTTAATTGTTAATCTTTCAGTTATTTGTATCCAAAGTTTTACACGTTTTAATTATAAGTTTCAATTTCAGTTTATAATTTGTTATCTTATTATGGTCTGGAATTGCTAACTATGCTAATTATATGATTCTGGCTTAGTTCGAGTTGTATAATACGAGTAGCAACTAATTTGAATTAATCTCTGCGAATTGGGGTTAGTTTAGGTCAGGAGTAATATTTGGTCAGTTAATCAATTAGGTAGTGACGAAACTTAAATGGTTAATTGGATTAATGATGTTTTCTTGGTTCAATAATGCTTCTAATCCGGTCTTTAGTAGGGTGTGACAAACTTACATCGGTCGGTTAGTTTAGAATCGGTCTAGGCTTAGTTCAGGTCGGTTGTAATTAAGAGAAGATAGGGAGTTCTTGTTATCTTGAGTTCCACAGTTAATCTATAAAAGAAACTAGAGATTTGACGTAACAATTATCGGTTGCCATTCTAAAATTACCATGAGAATATGTGCTTAATCGGGTATTCAACTTTACTTTTAGACATTCGTATTTATTTATGTTAGTTTGTTAAAATCACAAATAAAACCCCCCTTATCGTAAATATGTTAATAGCCGTAAATAATAGTATATATGTAAGTTAGTTAATAAATATTACTAAGTAGTTAATTAGTTTTTTCAGTCTCTCCGTGGGATCGACCCTACTTATCCTTTACTATGTTTATATTTTTGAGGTTAAGATAGGTAAATAAATTGTTAATTTGTATGGGCAAACGACACGTATCAGCGTAGGAAACTCCTCACCCCCTTAACGTTAATAGGACGGGGCAATTGCTGAATCACTTGCACCTTTGCTCTGTCTACCTCAATACCCCTATTCGAAACCAAGTGCTCAAGGACTACTCCCTCATTGACCATGAAATGGCACTTTTCCCAGTTTAGCACCAGATTAACCTCGATACAACGCTGCAAAACTTTGTCAAGGTTAGCTAAACATTTATCAAAATCATTCCCATAGACACTGAAGTCATCCATAAAGACTTCCATGATAGACTCTATATACTCAGAAAATATCCCCATCATGCACCTCTGAAAGGTAGCAGGGGCATTACACAAACCAAAAGGCATTCTACGATAAGCAAAAACACCCTTAGGACAAGTAAAAGTAGTCTTTTCCTGATCATCTGGATGAATAGGGATCTGAAAGAACCCTGAGTATCCGTCCAGATAACAGAAAAACTCATGAGAAGCTAACCTTTCTATCATCTGATTAATGAAAGGAAGAGGGAAATGATCTTTCTTGGTGGCGTCATTTAACTGCCTATAGTCTATACACATCTGCCACCCAGTTACTAGTCGAGTAGGTATCAATTCATTCTTTTCATTTTTTACAACTGTAGTACCTCATTTCTTGGGTACGACCTGAACTGGGCTTACCCATTTGAAGTGACCAACTGAATAAATAATACCTGCATCGAGTAGTTTCATCACCTCGGTCATCACAACCTCCTCCATCTTCGGGTTCAGCTTCCGCTGACCCTGTCTGCAAGGTTTGTGACCTTCTTCCAGCTCAATCATGTGCATACAGACATCAGGGCTGATGCCCTTAATGTCATCCAGTGAATAACCCATTGCTTTCCTGTTCCTCTTAAGTACAGCCAACAAAGCGGTTAGTTGTTCCTCTTTCAGTTTGAAACTAACAATGACTGGAAATTGCTCAGTATTATCAAGAAAGGCATACTTAAGGTGAGTTGGAAGAGGCTTACGGTCGGGAACCTTTACCTCGACGGAACACAAGGCGTGACCCAGGTGTCCTAGATGTTCTTCCTCTGCGTCAGTCAATTCTACCTCATCTGCAGTAGCTCCAAGCAATTTCAGCACAGCGTCATCGTCATCAGAATAATCTGCACACTCATCTAACAAAGTCAAAGACTCCAACAGATCCTTTATCAGGAATCCGGCCAAAACTCATAAATAAACTCATCAATGATATCAACAGAAAAGCAGGTATCCTCTATCATAGGTCTAGATAAAGTGTCAGGTGAACTGAACGAAACTGTATCATCCCCTACAGCTAGAGTTAAACGCCCGAGTTTAACATCTATGATGGCCCCAGCAGTACACAAAAACGGCCGACCCAAAATAATTTGGGTACGGGTATCCTCAGCAATGTCTAAGACTATGAAGTCAACAGGAATAAAAAACTTGTCCACCTTAACGGGCACGTCTTCTACGACACCTAAGGGTCTCCTAATAGATCTATCAGCCATCTGCAGGGTGATATTGATCGTCTTCAGACAACCCATGTTAAGCTTACGACAGATAGAATAAGGCATGACACTTACACTAGCTCCAAGATCACATAGTGCCTTATCTATCACGACATCTCCTATAACACAAGTAATAGAGAAACTACCCAGATCCTTTAGTTTAGGGGGAGACTTATTCAGAATTAAACTACTAGACTCTTCCATAAAAGCGACAGTAGCGAAATTCTCAAGTGCCTTCTTACGCTTAACAATATCTTTCATAAATTTGGCGTAAGGTGGTACTTGAGTGATTAGCTCGGCAAAAGGCACAGTTACCTGAATGTTTTTAACCATGTCTACAAATTTGCTGAACTGTTTCTCCGTCTTTGAATCACGCAAACGACTTGGGTATAGGACTCTGACCACAAGAAGCGGGTCCCCAATTTTCTCTTTACTCGGTACCTTCGCAGCATGGGAGGGTACTTCATCGCACACAACCTCAATTTGCGTGCCTGATGTCTGATATTCACTCAATCGAGACTTCTGTGCACTCGATCGAGTGAGGCCTTCCTCATTATCCTTCGATCGAGTGGAAGGGCTACTCGATCGAAGATCTCCTAATACCGGACTACTCGATCGAGTTAGTATAATACTCGATCGAGGACTTTCTTCAGCTGGACTACTCGATCGAGGGGTGGGTTTACTCGATCGAGCAGTGTCCTTAACAAAATGCTTCGATCGAGCGTTATTCTCAGTTGATCGATCACTTCTCTATACATCTTCAATTAATTCGCCGGAGACATCGTCGACCTCGGTATGTGTGCTTTCAGGGATGTGTACAGGACCGTCATAAGCACGACCACTTCTCAGATTTATGGCATTGACTGGGTCATTGTTTGGAAGTAGTGAATTACATCTGTCGAGCAGTTCCCGGAGGGTATCCGCACTAGATTGTTGCTCAAGCTTTTGCGCATTGATAGTGGCCTTGAGATCTTCATATTCGGCTTGGGTAATGAGTACCTTGCCTTCATCCACGTGTGGTTGAAATTTTGCAGCAGTTAACTCGGCATATAACTCGGAAAAAGAACCCCCTTGCTTGAATTTCCTATAAGCAAGAACCCTTGCTGAATCAGCCAAACAAGTAATAGGGTCATGTCCTTCATCACCGCATCTACCACAAACCATCTCAATAGCTTGAACTTGGTGTATTTCACCCAAATTCCCGTATCTACCACATGAACTTCTTCAAAAACAGTGTCTCTCCTTCTTTCCGCTCTAGGATTACTGTAGCTAGCAGAATGGATGGCCATATTTTCAATAAGTTGCCACCCTTCATCATCCTCCACATTAGCCTGAAATCTCCCTCGTGCAGCAGCATCCAGAACCATTCTTTGCTCATAAAGCAACCCATTGTAAAATTGGTTGCACAAAAACCATTGCTCAAACCCGTGATGCGGAACTGAGCGAACTAGCTTCTTGAACCTGGCCCATGCTACACTCAAATCTTCAGTAGTAGATTGAGTAAAACTCGTGATCTGGCTGCGCAGCGCGTTGGTTCTCTGAGGAGGAAAATATCGTCTATAGAAGGCTAGAGCTAACGAACTCCAATCTTTAACCCCAGCAGTTTTCCTATCTAAATCTCTCCACCAATCCTTAGCATCATCAGTCAAGGAAAAAGGAAAAAGGAATTCCTTTACCTTGTCTTGTGTCACACCAGCAACTACAGGAATGGCGGAACAATAGTCTGTAAATATCTCAACATGCCTAGCTGGGTCTTCATCTACCATACCCCCGAATAAATTCCGCTCCACTAAACTGTAGTAAGACGGATGTATTGTGAAGGTACCCTCATCAGCAAGAGGGAGAGTAGTTCCCCTAGGTAGAGTCTCAGCACTGGGCTCAGAATGACTCGCAATCTTAGGCATCCTGCAGAAAATTTACAGCAGCAGCAGGTTCAAATGGTCCTCTTTTAGGATTTATACCTGCAAATACTAAACACTAACTCAAATATGAGAACAGCCTCAAGGAATAAATCCCTTGAGACCAAAGACAAACTAAAGAAAGCTACAAAATTACACCGTCTCCCCGGCAACGGCGCCAAAATTTGATACGGCTGTCGCAACCCTATCAAAGATAAAACCTAACGGTCTCAACAAAATGCAGTAGAGGCAGTCGGGTATCGAATCCACAGGGAGAGAGAATCCTATAACTTGCTAAGTCTGTCAAAGTAACGAAATTGGGGGGTTTGTTTAATTGATTTTCTAACACTACAAGAGAAAAGGGGAAGAGAAATGAAGAGCGAAATAACAGAAAGAAGAAGAACTAGGATCGTCGGTTCCCCATGGCATCTAGGGTCAGGATAAATATCAAGGTAAAATCTAAACAGGTTTGTGGGTAGTGAAAAGGTCCTCTCGGTCCGCTATTCACCCTAAGATACACTAACTTAGCTCTCGCCCTCATTAGCATAATCCCAAAGTTCATCACTGGTCTGCCCTTTTCCAATCTCTCGATCTAGGTCAAGGGGGTATCAGGTCAGTCAATTGAATGCGTCGACTCAAACAATTAAAAGCTATTAAATGCGATGATTGCTTCCAAACCTAATTTAAAGGCTACTAATCAATTCATCTTACCTAAGCCACGGTTCCCCTAAATCCTAGCAAAGGAATTAGCTACGCATAATAGAAAGAAGAATAACAACAATAATAAATAAGAAACAAAAAGATATAACGAAATAACTAATTGAATTCAAGAACAATAATACCCGAATTTGAAAGAAGAAGAAAGTCAGAGGAAGTCCTCAAATTCAGATCCAGAATAGAAGTCCAAGATAAAGTCTAGGGTAAGAAGTTCTTTTTCTAGTCTCCAGTCTAGAGTAAGAGTCTGTCCATTCTCCTCGTTTTTCACCCTTAAGTAAAAATAAAATAACAAATTACAAGGCGTCCATTGCTTAACACACTATCTCGCGAAGCCCATCAGCTTGTAACCACTCGATCGAGCAACCTTTACTGTCAAAAGTACTCGATCGAGGAAAGTGTGAGACAGGAACACTCGATCGAGTAACTAGTGTGATCGATCGAGTAAGTGTCCAAAGCCAGCAGCTCGATCGAGCAGAACAACGCTCGATCGAGGTCTTCTAATCAATAAAGTAGTCGATCGAAGGCTCTTACACCACGAACGAGTGTTTTGCTCGTGGATTTCGTTCTTCCATTCCTTCACACGACTTCATGCATCCCGAGACACCAAGATTCCTTTCCGACTCACTTATGCATGCTTGAGGAGCTACAAAATAGCTAGTTTCCCATCATTCTAATCCACATCTGCAAATATTACAAAACAAACCAAAGTAGACTATTCGGGGGATATTCGTAGTAAAACACTACTAAATAAGCATGGAAATGCGTGCAAATATGGCCTAAAAGGTCTATATAAAATGCACGCATCAATACGCAAGACTAGGGGCTCTCGCCCTAAAGTCAAAGCTGAAACTGGGGGGCCCTCGCCCTAAAATCAAAGCCGAAACTGGAGGCTCTCGCCCTAAAACCATATCCAAAAGTGGGGGCGCTCGCCCGAAAACAAATCCAAATATACAACAAATCCCAAGACAAAGTTCAAATATCCAAAGTTTATAAACAAAACAAGAGGGCTAATCCTCATCACCAGTGACTCCAGCTAAAATCTCGAGGGCAGCAATCTCGGCATCCCGAGCCTCCAGCTCCCTCAACAAATGAGTTATCTCCACTTGAGACTCTACTCTCTCCGCGCGAGACTCTACCAGCGCACGCTCCAAGGCTCTCTGCAAAAGAAATGCCTCATTTCAGTAAACTATTTCATTTCAAAAACACAAAAATGCAACAATAAATCAAAAGGAAAAGATAGGTTCCTGCCTGTCGGTCCCGACCACCTACGAGTGCCTCAACGGCTGTAGCCCGCACCCGGTTGGCCACCCTCCACAGCGCGATGTGCCGAGACGGGGCCACCTACATTCAAACACAAATAAAGGTTAGAACAAATACATTCCTATGCAACAAAGACGGTCATGGATAGGACGCTCACCCTCCTCACGAGGTGCCCCCACTCCTCCAAGCCAGCATCGGTCACCGCCGCGCTGAACTCACGAAGCTATGAAATCGTCGTGGAGCCACCCGCATTCGTGTCCTAAAGCACCACAGGGTAAGCTAGGGGCTCGACGCCCGCCACCTTGATATCCTGCAAAAGATCAAATAGGTTCATCAACAAACAACTTATCAATTCTCAAAATTCAATACAAAAAAAACAAGCAATGTTTACCACGATCGGCCAGTACGCCAATCTCCGACGAACGAACCCTGGGTAATCCTCGCCAGGAAGAAGGAGGGCGTCTCCACTCACGCCACCCAGGTTACCCTCTCTCTCAGCGTCATAAGGCTCCCTAAACATCGACCCTAGAGGATCCATGGGGACCGTGAAAGCATCACGAGAGCACTGCCAAGTCAAATGCTCGTCCAAGTACCACACAGGTCCCATGGGCGTCCTCAGCAGCAACCGACTCGAACTCTTCAGACGTAGGACCTCAACTACGAAAGCAGGTGCGTCCGGGTAGTCAACCCAAGGCCTCGGAACCCACTAAGACAAAGAAAGGAAGGGTCATTCCTATGATCAAGTTCCAGACGATGACAAGACAAAGGGTCATTCTTTATGATCTTTCTCCAAAATAAAAGACAGAAAAGAAAGCGGTCGGAGATACTTACGTGCTCCAGCTACAGGGCATTCACGCCCCTCCTACAGACATCATAAGAAGAACGCTGGCTCTTCTAACGGCACACTACTCAGTCCCTCAAAACTGGGTACGCCCTCGGCTCATGCTCCGTCCTCTTGGGAGCGAAACCCGGAAAGTAGGAGTACACCCATGCTTGCAAAAAAGGTAATAACAGTATCAAATGTCAATGTCAAATATTGATCATTCAATCAAAACAAGAATATTGATCTTTCAAAAAGGTTAAAAAAAAAGGAAGGTTCATACCTACAACAAGAGTCCAGGACCGACTGTAGCAATAGAAGTCCCCTTCTCCATCAGCTCCGGCCTGACCATGGCCCTCATATAACGAGTAAGGACCGCAAAGCCAGAAGTAACCCAGTCTCAGGGACCTAGGCTACCCAAATCAGAAAGGAAAGGAAGACGCTTCGTCGATAGCCTCTCCCCCTTGTCTCTGAAGTAATCGAAGACAAGAACCACCACAACCAAAGCCGAGCCCTCTGCGCAGCTGTACAAGGAGGAGGAGCCACCATCTCTCCACATATCGTCACTCTCGTCGGAGTCCTACCAGCAAAGTAGTCTCTAACGTACGAGCTCAACACCAACCCAGGCAGAGCAGCCGCCCCTGCCGGCAGGTTCCAACTTATCAGCTGCCTTGCCCCCTCCGACTCGACCCTCATGGCCACCGACGGCCACTTTAAGCTCTCCTCACCACACGGCAAACCATAAATCATGCCGTAATCCCCAAGGTGACTCCAACCTCCTCGAAAAGCATATGAAAGGTCGAAGCCGTACCCCAGTAACGATCTAAGAAGGCCTAAATCATGCAAAGGTTAGCCCGAATCTTCATCACCTTGATCGACCTTCAAGCTCGGACCAGCTCTCCAAAGTCTCATCCCGCAATGAAGGTCTTCTCATCCTCGGTCAACTTCTCGTACGCCTCCATCATGGTCGTGTAGCCAGAAAAGGACCTCATGTTCTCAACTTCCTCCGATTTGAATCGAGAAATTCAAGTTAGCATTTTATATTTCAAAAGAAGTGGAAATCGGATATGGAAAATGACCTGTGGTAATCCTCCTCGGAACCTCGTCCTCAGCCGTCCCGGTCTCCTGCACCACCTCGGCTGGTGTATCGTCTCCCACACGGGAAGAAGAAGGCTCAAGATCTATGTCCATAGGAACTCTCCCTGATGAAGTAGGTCACCTGCACAATCCTCAACAGTTTCAACGTATCATCATTTTAAATGTGTCAAATTGTTCAAGCAAATCCTCAGCGGTTTCAAACAATGGCAAGCACATTTTAAAAGCGTCTCAAGTAATTTTCAAGAGGTTTTATGGTCATCTTTGACCGTTCTTTCGAAAACCCGACTACACATGTAGGATAAGGGTCAACTCAAGTGTAAATTCAAAGCCTAATTTTGGTTTGAGCCGAAAATGCGACAATTTTTCGCTATAATAGCGGTTATACCCTAGAAAAGCGTCATGTAGAGACCGTCGCAAACTGAAAATCTAATGCTACAACAAGTTTACCCACTACACATGGGTTCCAGAACACCAAGTTTCATCCAAAATGAGCTACCCTTAGGGGGTTTTCGAAGCAGTTTTGGAGTCAGTGAGTAACTGTCTCATTTGATCAAAACATGACAAAAACGAAAAACGAATTCATGGCTATGTTCCTAACAAGGGGAATTGTTCATTTCTAATGTCAATTTCTATCATACAAATCAAGGGAGCAAGAACCCCTAAATATTCGAGTTCTTTGAGGAAGGAAACCCCAAATTCAAAATCAAAATTAAAGCGAGATTGGAATGCATACCTCGGTTTGTCATGGCTTATGGAGTAGTTTGATAAATATTTCAACAAGTTTGGTTGAGTTTTGAGAGAATTGTTCGAGTTTTATGATTTTCGGATGAATGAAATGCATTTGTCTGATCGCGTCTTTTATCATACAGGAGAAGCACGGGAAGGAACGCAACAATAGTTGCGCCTATTCCAAAGGTCCAACCTCTTGCTTCACCCTTTCCCCATAAATGTTTCGCCTAAATTAAAAAATTTGATTACAAGTTCGTTACTTGTGGGCCCAAGTCTTATGAGCCTCTTCTCCGACTTCTAGTTTTCATGCTTTGGTTCTTTTTTCAAGACTCGTGCCACGGCAGGTTTCAGAACCGTCACAACATATCAGCAGAGACCCGTTTTTTCCGGATATAGAATCTGTGGGTCCATCTTTTATCCTCAAGATATATGTTCCCCACAACCGAACAGAGTCTCGGAATGATTCAATCCTGATAGAATCTTCCATGTGTCAAGTTTCAACACGTGTTTCCCCAATGAGAGTTCGCTTGAAGACAGAGACGGGCAGATTCTCACATCCAGCGGCTGGCGAGCCTCATTACGCACCTTATCCCCAGTGGCTGCCGAGCCTCATTACGCATCCTATCCCCAATGGCTGGCAAGCCTCAATACGTATGCCTTTCAGACGACTGGCGAGCATCACATCGCAACCTCAAGTCCAAGTAAGAAAATGCTCAGGTATGACTCCTTCTTATGACTGGCGAGCTTTCATACGTAGTCTAATGGACTTTGAACGACCCTCCCCGATAGTCGACAGACTTTAAAATGTTCCCAACGACATATCCTTTATTCAGGCCCCTTGAACCACCTCGCGTCGCCATAGTCGTCATGTTGTAATATTTAGTTGTTCTGATGGCTATCTTTGACTTTTTCCTTGTCCAAGCCTCAGTCAAAGTGGAAGATCTGTAGATACCTCGAATCTACACCTTCCACCAACCACCTATTGATGATTAGGCCGCATGTTTGGTATGCGAAACGATTTATCACAATTCGTAAGTTTATCGTCCAGTAACAGCTCAAACACTTGTGCCTACCCCTTGGTCGTCATCTACATGCCGATATGGTCGGTTTGATAGTCATTAGAGTCATTTTGGAGTCCGGGTCAAAAACCGCGTTTGAACGCTTAAGAATATTCCGGATATTTTAATGTTTCAAAACTTATCTTTTTGGTAAAATATATTCAAATTTTATTTAGAAAATAATTCGAAATCTAGCGCAATTTCATAAAGAAACGCGGAAATCTTTCTTTTAAAGTAGGAAACTGCTCGGGAAATGATGCAGCAGGAGTTGCGCCTCTTCCAAGTGTCGCAGTGTTTGCTGCGACTCTTCCCCAGCTCGTTTTGCCTGTTTCCGGAATAATTTCTAGATTTCTTTCCGTGTTCGAGTTATTCCAAAGCTCTTTCGATTTCTCCCTATATAAGGAGAGGTTCGGGCACACTTTCAAGGCACGCGAGTGTTCCGCCCCTTCTTTTCTCTCTCTTTGCATTCTAGACCTTGCTCTAAGCATTTTGACAACTACGTGCTTGATCAATTGACAACGTAAGCTCAGATCCTTATAGGTTCCCGTCACGTTATTGCATTGACCTACTAATTTGACCAACTTAACAAAAATCAATCTTAATTAATCGATCGTTCCACTTGCGAGAGCACTTTCTTTACATTCGAGTCGAGCTGTCGCTAAATCGTTAACTTTAGTTCATATCTCGTTTCGTCAACATGTAAGTCTAAGGGTGTTTTAACCAATCTTTTGTTTTGTATTTTATTTATGTCATCTAATGTAAGATTCATGTCGGATTTATGCTCAAAACCGTTATTTGCTTTTATTATTTCTTATAAATCGTCTTTGATCATGATCCCATATTTAGATAGTTTGTCTTCACTTGGATCCCTAATAATCAATATTAGTGGGTTTTTGTCATTTGTCAAATTGTGTCTTTAGAGGTTAGATTTGTTCATATCAAATCTCTAGATTCGTCTATGATATAATTAGTGTAATTTAATCTACTAAAGCACTTGAATTCGACTTGTAGATCATTAATAAACCGTAAATGCACAAACAAAATACTAATTGATTGCGATTCTGGCTTCACAACCATAAGCCAACTCAGGAACATACGCACAGAGTGCTGCACCTCTTCTAGAGGAAACACCTTCTGTTGCGCGCCTGTTCCTGGCTGGTTTTTGTCTCTTATCTTCTTGTTTCGCTCCGACGTAGCTTAAATCGCCTAACTAATCAACTATTTACTCTTAATATCACCGCTAATCTATCTTTAGATAATTCTATTATTTTCTTTCTTTTCTTTAAGTCTTCCTTTTGGCTATATTTCCGACATAGATCCCGTATTCGTTTTAATCAATTGTAATATTTATTTTATAGTTCTATTTCATCATAGTATTGTATTATTCTTTGGATGATTTATTTGCCTTTCACATGTAATTGAATCCTAAATCCCAATTCGACCTAATTGAATGCTAAACTACATGTTCAGCCAACATAGTCTAAACTCATATGTTATGATTAAAACGTGGATGTTGCATAGCATGCATATAACCGACAACACATCAATAACAGAAGAGTTTCCCTAATTATTAGTAGAGGTCGTTATCGAGGCGGGCGGGATTAGGTATTTGATCAAAAGAACTTCCTAATACGTACCCTCACCTCTTACCCCATATCTCTGCGAACATCCGTGTTCATTGATATCCACGAGAGTCATTCTAGACATAGAATGCTAAGGGTAACGAGTTCTTAGTGTTCATGTCATTCCTTTGTCTCTTGGCATGACGTAAAGTATTCGAACGGTTCCAAATTCCCACAAAAGTTGGTGGCGACTCCACAAATGCTTGTTTTCACGCTTGTCCCTCGTTTCTCCATCTGTGGTATCTCGTGTATCACAGTTTTGAAAGGATCGCGAAACACGTGTATCACATATGGACCGAATAAGGAGTACAATGAGTTTCAGTCAATATCAAATTCTTCAGCTCCGGATCACTCGGTACACACCAACGACCCTCAAACCTCAGACTCCCATCACCATGAATCGAGAACCTAGGAGTAGTACCATCCTCTACTCCCTTCCTCCACTGCTGAATCTTGGGATCCTCTAACTGCTTACTCCTAATGCTATCATATAACTCAGGCTCAATCATCAGGTCACTAATAGCATCCCCCTTCCGAATTACATGGATCCCATTTTTGCTACCTCATCCCGCAGTCTCAGTAACGACATCGTCGTTTACAAGGAATGTACACTCTTCCGACTCAACGCATCAGCAACTACATTAGCCTTCCCCTCATTGTAGATAATCTCCATGTCATAATCCCCAATCAGCTCCATCCACCGCTGTTGTCTCATATTTAGCTCCTTCTGGTTATAGATGTACTTCAGACTCTCATGGTCTAAAAACACCTTAAAACTGGCACCATACCAATAATGCCTCCAAATCTTCAGCGCGAACACCACTGCTCCCAACTCCAGATCTTGAGTAGGATATATCTCCTCATAAGGCTTCAGTTGTCTCGACGCATAAGCAATCACCTTCCCGTTCTACATCAACACACAACCCAATCCACACTTCGACGTATAAGTATAAACCTGAAAATTCTTGCTCCCCTCAGGTAATGCTTGTACAGGAGCTATGGTCAAACGCTCCTTCAAGGTTTGGAACGCCATCTCACAACCCTCATCCCAACAAAACCTGTTCTCCTTCCTCATCAACGTCTTTATAGGTCTAGCTATCGTTGAGAAGTCCTTCACGAACCTCATGTAATACCAAGCCAAACCCAGAAAACTCCTCACCTCGGCTACATGCTTTGGTGCCTCCCAGTTAGACACCGCCTCAACTTTACTCAGATCCACCATCACCCCTTCCTTTGAAATGACATGCCCCAGAAACACCACCTTCTCTAACCAAAATTCACATTTAGACAATTTGGCATACAACTAGTTATCCCTCAAGGTCTACGGCACGAGTCTCAAATGCTCCGCATGCTCCTCGTTAGTCTTGGAATAGACTAAGATATCATCAATAAACACCACCACGAACATGTCCAAGTTGAAAATCCATAGACCTTAATTAGACTCCTCTAATTAGTTACTAAATTATTTGTTAATTTAGTATTTAATGATCTATGTAACATGCATGCAAATATAAAGACATATATGTAAAAGAATAAATTTCCTCACATTGAAATGGAAATTAAATGGGCACAACAAGAACTTCTTCTTTTTGTTCTTGAGCTATAAATATGGATGAACAAGAACAATCTCCAAAGTAGAAGACCTCCTTTAAGTTGCACCAAGATGATACCAAATAATCTAACCTTATTCTTAACTAGATAATACGATAGATAAAATACTACTAATATTAGTATATATTACTACACTAGTAATACTTAGTAACTATTAGTATTATGAGAGTTTAGTGAGAAGATGAGTTTTAGGGAGATGTATGAGAAAATAAGCAAGAATGAACAAATAAAATGAACAACCATATTGCCCTTTTATAGGCAATATGGCCGGTCATGGTAAGCCTCACAAGGGACTTATTTTGCTTATTTTAATTCACATGCAAAGTGGTAGAGTGTAGTGTTGAATGAAATGATTTTAGGTTACAATTCATGTCATAATCACATGTGACTTGTGAGCATGAACAAAAGCAACCATCATCACCTCACCGCTACTACTTGACCGGCCCCTAGTGGCCTTATTTGGTCCATTTTGATTTTTGATATTTCTCCCACAAATACTTATTAATCATATGCTTAATTATCTTATATAATTAAGTGTTAATTTGATCATACAACAATTATATGACACAAATAAATAAATAATATGTACTTAACATTTTAAGTGATATTTTACCATTATTTCAATATCTAATGGGTCCCACAATGCTAAGTTAATTTATTTTACAACTCATTGTAAATATAATTAACTAATTACCTCTATCTCAAAACCTCAACTAATTTAGTAATTTAACGATTAATTACTAAGTTAGATCTTATTTAGTCATATTAAAATAAGATAGAAATTTAATAGTCAGTTATCGCATAATTGAAAAATAAACTTTATCGAATTTGAGTTCTTAACTCAATTTCTAACAATTAACTCTCGTACATATCAAATAAATGTAATGGACTAATTAATTGTATCATATACAAATAATTAGTTACTATTTGGATTTCATCCTATAGGTGTGACCGTAAGGGATCAGTTGATCACCGCCGTCAAACGACAATAACATCAAACTCTAGTCAGCCAACCGTTATTGATTTACGTTAATCAACTGACTAATCATATATATATAGTCAATAAATATCCCAATTATATTCCTTAATGAGATTTATTATGTGGCGCGCTGTTGTGGAGGACACCTACTCCAACAATCTCCCACTTGTCTAACACAAGTGTGCGTAACCAAATCTCTTGTCTCTTTATTACATCTCCCACTCAACGCAAGGTGTCTTTCGGGTCGCACTTGCGATTGATTATATCTAGAGTGGTTTTCTCGATAGGGAGAGTAACTGTCTGACCGGAAAATCTACCCTAGATCTCTTTCCGAGCGTGGCCACGCATTTACAGTAACTTCTCCTCGAGTGGCCTAAAGATGTTTTTACCCAACGTGGGTGGACAATTCATGTTGATTCATCTACTATGTCTGATACAGATCAGCATGATCCAGAGGATGTACATCGGCCTACTTTTACGGCACGACCTAGAACATCAACCAAAACCAATCGGAAACTGCACCGACTTAGATAGACGGTCGCCAGTCAAAAGAATCAACTCATAGGAATAAGATAGAAGACCCTGCCACGACCAGGCATCAAATAATTGATTTAAGGGTCTTTACAAATGTCATTGTCCGACAGAGTGTCATACGGTCTGTGTATGTAAACGACCAGTCATCTCCATGACCCCATGGTGCTGAACCAACCATCGATCGACTTACAATCTAGTCAGTTCGAGACGGCACCTCATTGAGTGATTAGGGACAAAATACTAAGTTCGTCCTATTCACTTGAATAGGGTCCAACATTGTCTTACAATCTATTCGGATAAACAAAGTATTAAATTTAGTCAAACTAAATAAAAGAGTTTATAAAAAAACACGAACAATGAATGCAATTATCATATATGAAATAATTAATACACCATTCAATTATTACATATTACATAATCTATAGGAATTCTGGTACACGTCTCAATCCCATTGTGACGACATGACCATCATGCTTAGCCTTTGATAAAGGCTTGGTTAAAGGATCGGCAATGTTGTCATTTGTCCCAACCTTACAAATGTCAATTTCCTTTCTGTCCACGTAATCTCTAATTACATGATATTTCCTAAGTACATGTGTAGAATTGTTATTAGACTTGGGCTCTTTTGCTTGAAAAATAGCCCCCCTGTTATCACAATAAATCGTGATAGGATCTTTGGCAGTAGGGACTACTGTTAGTCCTTCCAAAAATTTCCGAATCCACACAGCTTCCTTTGCAGCTTCAGACGCTGCAAGGTACTCTGCTTCTGTTGTAGAATTCGCTGTAACGCTTTGCTTGAAACTCTTCTAGCAAACAGCTCCTCCATTCATCATATAAACATAGCCGGATTGGGATTTCATATCATCCCTATCTATTTGGAAACTGGCATCTGTGTAACCTTTTACACGTAACTCAGTCTCACCTCCAAACACTAAGAACCAATCCTTGGTCCTTTTCAAGTACTTAAGGATGTTCTTTACAGCTATCCAGTTACTCTCACATGGATTTGCTTGGTAACGACTTGTCATGCTCAACATCGGGACGAGTGCACATCATAGCATACATGATTGATACAACAGCAGATGCGTAAGGGATCAATTTCATGCGTTCAATCTCCTCGGGTTTGGTAGGGCACTCTGACTTGATCAAAATGATCCCACTTCTCATAGGAAGAAAGCCTCTATTAGAGTCTTTCATGTTGAACCGATCAAGAATTTTATCAATATAAGTTTCTTGACATAATGCTAGTATCCTTTTAGATCTATCCTTATAGATCCGGATACCTAAGATGCGCTGGGCCTCTCTTAAGTCTTTCATTTGGAAATGAATCCCTAGCCACTCCTTCACAGAAGTGAGCATTGGAATAGCATTCCCAATGAGTACTATGTCATCTACATACAAGACTAGAAAAGTTACTTTACTCCCACTAAACTTCATGTATAAACATGGTTCCTCGACACTTCGAGTGAAACCATTTTGTTTAATTATAGCATTTTGTCAGATTGTCAGATTTGGGTGCGAGTTTATCGTCAGACTTATTCTTAACAAACGCCTCGCATCCCCAAATTCTCATAAACGACAAATAAGGGACTTTCCCTGTCCATATCTCATATAGAGTCTTGTTTGCCGCTTTAGTCGGGCTTCGATTTAGTGAAAATATTGCAGATAAGATAGCAAAACCCCAAAAATAATCAGGAAGCTCTGTCAGACTCATCATAGATCGAACCATATCTAATAAAGTTCGATTTCTCCTTTCGGACACACCATTTAATTGAGGTATCCCAGGAGGAGTCCATTGTGATACTATACCACAATCTTTCAGGTGTGAATCAAATTCATTGTTCAAGTATTCACCACCACGATCGGATCGTAGGGCTTTAATCTTTTTGTTCAATTGGTTTTCTACTTCATTTTGAAATTCTTTGAATTTTTCAAAAGCATCACTTTTATGCCTCATCAAGTAGATATATCCATATCTACTCAAGTCGCGGTAAAAGTAATGAAGTAGTGATAACCACCTCTAGCTTGGATAGTCATTGGACCGCATACATCCGTATGTATAGTCCTAATACTTCACTTGCTCGTGTCCCTTTTCCCGTAAAAGGAGCACGAGTCATCTTGCCTAGAAGACAAGATTCGCATACACCATAAGATTCGTAATCGAATGGTTTGAGTACTTTAGATGAAACAAGTCTCTTTATGCGTCGTTCGTTTATGTGCCCTAAACGACAATGCCAAAGGTATGATTGATTAGGTTCACCTGTTTTGAGCTTCTTGTTTTCTACATGATAGACCTCTTTTGCAATATCTAGAACATAAATACCTCCAATAGAAATGGCCTCGCCATAAACCATTTCATTAAATGAAAAAGTACAACAATTATTCTTAATACAAAATGAAAAACCTTCCATGTCTAACACGAAAATGGAGATAATGTTCTTGGTAAGAGTTGGTACATAATATCAATTATTTAAATACAACTCTAAACCATTAGTTAAAAGAAGAACGTAGGTGCCCACGGAAACCGCAGCTACCTTAGCTCCATTTCTCATGCGCAGGTCCACGTCACCCTTGGCTAGTTCTTGCGCGTCCTTCAGCCCATGTACATGATTACAAAGGTCAGAACCACAACCGGTATCAAATACCCAAGAGGATGTACTAGAAAAGTTAATATCTATCATATAGAGTGATGAAAGCATTTTACCTGACGTTGTCACACAACCGTCCTTCTTGTCTTTCAAGTATTTGGGGCAATTGCTTTTCCAATGCCCTTTGCCATTACAATAATAGCAATTCGCCTCCGCGTGTTTGTTGACTTTGGGCTTGGGCTTATAAAAGACCTTGCCCTTTCCCTTGCCGATTTTCTTGAAAAGAGTCTTACCCTTTCCTTTGTCCTTCTTTACCCCAAGGCTCATGTTCTTCAATTTCATTGAAAGAACGTCCTTGTGTTCACTCCCACTAGCCTCCATGTCCCTCTCCACTTGGGTGAGGAGTGCATGGAGTTCATGGAAACTCTTTTCCATGTCATTCATGTTATAGTTCACCCTAAATTGGGTGAACTTTGGTGTGAGTGAATGAAGGATTTTACCCACCACTAATTGCTTTGAAATTTTGCACCCTAGACGCTCTAAGGTGTCGGCATGCTCAACCATTTTGAGCACGTGTGGGCCTACTTTTTTGCCCCTTTGAAGCTTAGTGTCAAAGAATTTCGTAGCCGCCTCATATTGGAGAATTTGAGGGGCTTGCGAAAACATCGACGTTATCCTCATGAATATCGCATATGCATCGAGAGATATCAATTGGAGTTTGAGTTTGGGTGAAATTGACCAAATCAAGACATTCTTGTTGTCATTGGCAACCTTCAAATAAAAGTCATATTCGGCCCGAACCATCGCAGACGATCTTGGCGCGATTTCGGTGGGGGGCTCTTCGACCAAGTAGCGAAGCACGTTATCGGATATCGCGGCGCTCTTGATCGTTGATTCTCATTCAACGAAGTTACTACCGTCATCTTTTAGGACACACTTTTCCATGACGGATCTCAACCACGAGTCCTTACCCAAGGTTGCGTTATTTGATGAAGTTGACATTGTGCGAATATGGTTACTACAACAAAAAAAGAAATATATAAACATTCATTGTTATTTTACTTGAAAAACATTTTAACAAGTTTAGCATTTATATAAAGACCTCTCACTAAATTATATATATGATTCCAAGACCCATCTTTAAATAAAAATAGTCATCGTATGCTACCTTTATCTAAAAATGGTAAGTCATTACTTGACTAATTCTACCCTTAGAACTCTTGGTTGACGGATTTCAACTAAATCCATCTCCTAGTCCCAAGATAACGCTTATCTCGTTGAGTCCAATCCAATTTTAGCTTGTGATCGTATCACTCGAGGTAAAAAGGGACCCACTAGCCTGGTAGCCCTAATGAACACGGGATTCATAGGTGTTACTAATTGGTAAGGCTAATCTCAATTTTTTAAATATGTGAGATATCTTGTCAATTTAGTTATTAATTCCCTATAAGTGAACTAAGTTGGTGAATTGTGAATAACGTTGAATTGACAATAACGGAAAATTAAATGCATGTGTGACGATTTTGGCATGAGCGGAAATAAAGCAAGAAACCAAGCAACGAAAAAAATCCTATAGTATGGCCACCTAGCTAATCAAATTAACTAGATAATTACAAATTCGGAAACCAACTCCTTGGTCCCTTGCCTCTTCACTTGGAACGCCTTCCAAAACTGTCACCGTCTTGAGGGAGTCACCGCTCTTCATAAAAATAATTACAAATATACAAATATACAAATTCCTATTATACATTTGTTCTATAAAATGAAATTATTAATTATTACAAACCGGCGATACGAGATCGCAATAAAAATTACAACCAAACCGTTATTCCCTTACATTACGGGGAATAACGATTAAAAATAACTAGGCCATACTAGGTACAAAATTTGCATACATTATTAAATAAATGACATTCATTCATTCAACCATAAATAAAATAAATTGCTGCAAAATTCATGCCAAAATCGCCCTAAACACATTCATGCTCATTGTAGCTCGATTTTACGGGATTTATTGATTTTTAACCAATAAAAATCAATATCAACATTTAAATATCATTTAAATTCAAACTAATTACCTAAAATGTTTTAGAACTCAAAATTAGTCCCTACTAATTTTGTTGGTCATTAATTAGATCGATTTGATTTCATTTGCTAAATATAACGGTTTAATCATAACAATTATGAAATAAACCCAAAATAAAATATAACCGTCATAAAAATTAGAAACCAAAAACTTTGTACATTCTGGAACATTTCCAGGAACTCCAAAAATAAAAAACATTTACTCAAAATTGTAAATTAATTTTATGAACAAATAACTTTGTATTTAATGGTTTTATCAAATAAAAATCATTAAATATAGTAAAACAGTGAAACAAATTATGAAATTTCACCAAAATGATAAAAATCAAAATGTAAAATATACCAAAAAATTTCATGACCAGAAAGGGACGTTTCTATTATATGAACATTTTAATCTCTTATTATCGATATTTATCTTATAAAAATCAATAAACATGCAATACTTAACTAAAAGTTACGAACTTTTACATACAATATTTAAGACATGCATATAAAATCATATTAAAATTTCATGGCCAGAATCAACATGAAACTATTTTTAGTTAACTTTTAACATCAAATATGCATATTAACTCGGTTTAAAACCCAAAAATCAAAATAAATAGCAAATTAATCCCTAAAATCACGAAATTTGACCACAAACATTTTGAAGTCAGTAGGTATACATGCACTAAAACATTTTGTCTGAATCTGTGACAACCCTCGCGAATGCGGAAAAATAAAACATACAAGCATGTGATTTATAAAGCGGAAATATGAAGTTTTTAAAACTTTTATACATGCAAGATAGAAATACGAGGAATGTCAGTAATTACAAACCAAATATAAAATACTACAAGAGACGTAGTCTATCAAAATGTTAACCAACAACAAAGCCATTAGCAACTAGCTAATCAACGTCTAGAGGTGTTTCATCCAGGGACAACGCCCACTAGCTCACACCCGAACCCGAAATACCACAAGCAAAAAGCCAACCAATCAAGCAACCTGTTCATCCATGAAACACATGAACGCCACAGTCAGTGGGGAGTAACTCCGGGTTCTCCCAGCCAAATCACATTAAACGTACATAGAAGGAAATACAAAAGTAGATCATGCATACATAAAGATATACATGTGAGATACGATAAGGATAGAAAGGCAATTCAATATATAATGATAAGAGCATAAGGATACGAATCCGAATCCATCATGTTATACAAAGACTCGGGGAAGACACTCTTAGGCAACCGAATACGCTCACTAGGGCTTGCATCTCACCGTTAGCGGTATAAGTTTGATAAGATTGAGACTCGACAAACAACCATGCCAAGTCATGCAATGACCATGAAAAAATCCATCATGTTATCATCCATTCAAACAACCCAATACATAGACGGTGCCCAATCATGCAATGACCATGAATAATATCATGAAATCACGCATTCAAAGACGACGACACAAAGACGACAACTCTCACGGTAAATGAAACGCACTAGCACCGTGTACATGGCAAGTATGATTAAAAGGCATCCACGGGATATAACATTTCCCTGAACTCATACACGATGCTACATTTTGTATATGTAGACTAATTTCCTCCTGGTAGCACGACGATATAAATATCCGGTCCTAGTCTAAATCTGGCCAGACTCTCGGAATAAACGTGTTCCGATTCGACATTGCGATAAAACGTTTCGCATCCAAGACTCGGTCAATCATAGACGCCGAGTACCCCAAATTCGGTAGATCAATTCACGAAAGAGGCGGAAAAACAGCTCACGCCTCATAACAAGCGGTACGCTACATGCAAATAACACCCCCTCGCAAGTACACAACATTTGACGGCCGGGTCGATCAACGCATAGCGTTCAACTCCCAACAACGTCGCCGTATGCCCACTAACACATGCATTTAAGCAGTAGGATACCTCTCCGTTCCGACATTCCAGCCTTACGAACGGGAAGGTAGCCAAGGGAATTAGAGTACAAAGCACAAGACAAAATAGTGCTCAAACCGTATCATTTGTAAAAACCGACTCAAAGTAGGACATACCAAAAACCGTCACAAAACATGTGAATAGCGAATTATATAAACTTAAATATGATAAAAATGAATCAATACATGATACATAAGCATTAGAACAAGTTTATGAAGCATAATGAATAAAAACATAGATCACCTCTCCAAAACAACGTTGTTTGGAAACCAACGAAAACAAGGGTCCACTTCAAACGGTCATAACTAGAGTTCTAGACATGCAAATGCAGAAATTCTAAATGTAAGTGATAGCTTATCCTCGTACGGTTCCAGCGGGATGTCACACGCCCAAAACAAGCAAGTAACGAAGGAGATATGATCATTTTACAAAAAGGGGTCAATGCAGGAAAATTTATGTCGGCAGCGAGTGACGCTGCCTGCTTCACCACGACGCAGCCTGCGTTCTATTCGGACAGGTACGAGTCACACAAATCTCCACAATTTCACTAAGGCATAACATAAATATCATCTATCATCACAATTCATCAATTCTCATATCAATTATCAACTAACAACAACCATCATCAACAACACAATTCCTAAAACTACTAATCATATTCTAAATACGATTTCTAACATGGAAAACACATTAAAACACGTAAATGATATCGAGTAACCCTTCACCGTTACATTTCGCGTCTTTAATCGATTCTAAACCTTCCTAGTCTTCACCTACATACAATTAGATAATAAAAGATGAATATCATTCACCTTGAGAAAGACGGATAATTTAAAAAGCGAGAAAGACGGTAATTTTATTACTAATACGGATAGAGGAAGCTAAGAGGGGAAGAATAAGACGAACTTACGTGAATTTGAGCGAGTAACGAAGGAGTAGCGACGAATCTAAGCTTGATAAAAATGGTGTTTAGGTTTTTGGTGGTTTGATGAGGAAGAAAGAGTAATTGGAAAATGAAATAAGGATTTAGGGTTTGAGGGAGTATATGAAGGAAAAAGTCAACGATAGTCAAAGACAGCTCAAAAGTCAAGAAAAGTCAAAGACGGCTCAAGACGGGTTTTACTTGAAAACTCGCGGAAATTCCAAATACGAACTCGGAAATTCTAAATTCGACTCGAAACATTAAATTCCAAATTAAAACTTAAATTCGCTGAAAAGTATCCGTAAAATATTTTCACTATAAAAATAGGGTACATTTCCGGGTGTTACAATGCTTTTAGAAATAATTTGAGTGAGCAAAGTTATAGGTGGTTTAACTATAATTTTACTCAGTCATACTTAAGGTTTGAGGTATTTTACCTATAAATTTGAAGTGCAGAATAGTTGGCACGATTTTAAGTTTTAAAATCTTTTCAAAGCTTGAATCAAAATATTTTGAAGATAAATGTATGTATGGTGAAAATCAAGATATAGAGGTTGATTATTTTGATGCATGAACGATTTGCTTCTAGATAGGCTAATGTCCATGGGACAACTTATGAGTTGTTCTTGGTAGCCATCTAGGGTTTCTTCTTATCAAACCTAAATCCTAATGTATGCAATCCAATATTTGGACTAGGGTTTCAAAATACATAAGATGGGATTATGAGTCGTCACCTATGTATGTAAAAACCCTAGTTCAAATAAAGAGTTAGGTTAAGGCCTGTTTGAGATACTTTGCTTAATGAGTTTATCTTATTGGATATTATTGCATAAGATATAATTTTTAGAGATATGTTTGTTTTTAGCCTAAACTTCTAAGAACCACAGAGCTCTAGGGTTTCATGGCACCTAAGGTTTTATTTTTAAAACCAAGATCTTTTTTTCACTATAAATACATACCTATCTCATACATTTGAACTACACTTTTCCCACGTAAAAATTTACATTGCATTCAAATTGTTTGAAAGTATTATTTTGCATTTGAAAGTATTTTTGAGAAGGTGTGCCCTTTATTTTGCTTTCTTTTTAAGAACGTCGTTTTTAGAATATAGTGCTTAGATACGTTCTTATATGTTATGTTGTGTGAACACGAGTAGAACAAAGCAAACACTTCTTTTTAACGAAAGAAAATCGTGTATTTCCAATACTCAAAGTAGAGATACAACTAGAGTTAGTTTTACGAGTGAGTTGATAAATTTGTAATCTGTAGGAAGGTACTAAAATTATTGATCGAGAATAGTGAACGTAGGTTTAGACTTGTGAAACTGAACCACCACTACGCCAAATAACAGCATCAACAACGGGTTTTATATGGTCGAAAACCGTTTTCAAACACGGAACCGTTATTAAAGCGACCTGTTGTATATTTTGAGACAACAGACATAAGCCGTAGGTAAATATTACCACGGTTCGCATACAGCGTTATCTTTTTTGTCACAAACAATGGATAAAAATCGTTATAAAATATTAAAAATTTGTCGAAACTCGTGTTCACATTTCATTAGAATTTTGGAGCAAAACAATGATAACGGATTTATTCCTTCATCATATAGTCACATAATACAACGGTTTCGATCCGTTGTTATATTGTCACAAATGATAACGGTTTTCTCCGTTATCGTATATTTTGGAACAAATTATTGGCGGGAAAATCTGTCTGAGGTTTTTCTTCAAAAGTTGTTGTTGTTGTAGTCACTTTAAACGGTATGTTTTGAACCGTTATCGTTTTTAGGCATAATCAGTTTTTAAAATAAAATTTGTTTTTTAGCAGATTATAGCAGTTGCTGAAATATTGTTCCAACAGTGCATTTCACTAGCTATGCACGACACTGCCAAAATTAAATCCAGCATCAAAATATTACACAAAATGATCATATTCAACACAACACCAAAACTATTTCAAATAGGGTGATCTATTCAAGCCAACATATACAAATAGGGTGATCCGTTCAAGCCATCATCAAAATAATACAAACATCAGGGTGTTAAAAACTTCCGACACGTGGCTCTCTCTCTCTCTCTATATATCTATATATATATCCAATGATCTAACTACTAGACTGTGTTTGTCAATGAAAATATGAGGCCACAAATTTCTCACCTCGTCGATATACTGAGTTGTTTACCCTGGGGGGACTGAGCCGACTTTGAATGGGAACTACAAATCAAAATATATACAGAATAAATGGAAATATACAAAAATTAAACCCATGTTACGTTTGAAATAGTTTTTAAAACACACTAACCTTTGAAGCAATGTGTATATATATTTTGCGCGGATAATCTCCATCATGGACTGACAAACGTAGAAGCCGCATTGTTTCGAGTGTGGTTGTTAAGGAGACTATCATTTAAATCACACACAAATAAGCTTAATTTAATCAACCACTCGCATACACATAAAATATATGCTACATTGCAAGTAGTTATTAAGAAGACAATAACATTTACCGTGATAATCTTTATAGGAGATTTTTTTTCATATTGCTCGAGTGCACATGAACTTCATTTTCTCTCAAAAACCCTAATTCATGAATAGATAAAAGTATAACTAGCATATGTCAGTAATATTGGTCTGACATTAAAAGGATACTAGCGTTCAAATGTCCTACAATAAATAATGACATTATTAAAGGTTGTAAACTTACTCGTTTATCATCTTTTCAAATTTGGGTGTGGATAATTGTAGACGAATATGTGACTATGTGATTAGACGTATGTGGATACTGGTATGCTGATATGCATAGTAGACGGATATTTGATGCGTGTGTTGGTGTGACTAGACGGATAGTATGTTGATGATGTGAGTTGATTGATGGATGTTATGTGACATGTGACAATATAAGACAGACGGAAGGTTGTGCGTGGTGAATAGTTGTAAGTTGTCGTGACTTGTTGCTTGATCGTTGTAGGATTGGGCGAACTTCATGGATGAAGTTTCTTTTAAGGCGGGAAGACTGTAATACCCGATATTTTAGAGAACTTTGACCAACCCTTGACCTTATGGAGCTGACCTTATGAGACTATCCATAAGAGAGTATTGGGAGACTTTGTACTCTTCGTGGGACAACACTCGACCTAGAAAAGCGTACTCGATCGAGTACAGTTTACTCGACCGAGTGAAGCTTACTCGACCGAGTGTCCCTTTTACTCGATCGAGTGTGGCGGAGTAAGACCGTGTTAGTTATATATCGGGAGGCTGCGACTTTAATCTTTATTTTTACAAAACCTTTCTTTCTTTCTCTCTCTAAACCTAAACATAGTCTCCCCTTATCTCCCATACTTTACTACCTAAGGAGTCTACCACCTTGGGAATCGTCGTAGGAGTTTAGCAGCGAGCGAGACCGCCTTGATAAGGATCAAGTAAGTATCACTCTCATAGTTTGTTATCGACCCTAGTGACCATAATTGTGATAGGAACCGTGTTATTGTTATAGGTTCGGATTGGAGATATTATATGTGCCTATACGTGTGTGTATTGCATCGGATGCTAGATGTGTGTAGGAACGCTAAAGGTAGGGTTTCCCTACTCAGTAATTGTTTATGTTAATCATTGTGATAAGATGAATTATTGTGATATTGTTATTTGATTGCTTGATGATGATGAGGGAGTTCGGGTTTGGTGTTTTGAGTGGTTACATGGTTACTATTTTGGTGATCTGCTGGGAGACGGATCACACGCCGCTTTTGCCTCTCGTAGCTCTCCCGCTGCAAGGGGGATGTTCACATTAATGTTTCGGAAACTATTGTTGCGGTAAGAGGGGCTGTTGATGTCCAGTGCTGCGGTCTGATATTAATGGGTGGTTTTGCAGGTCATGGATGGTAACCTGATGGTGTTAAGGTGACCGATGCGGTGGGCCTCCGGTTTCTCTTACTCAATTGATTACTCTTGTTTTCTTGTACATTGGTCGACATATTTATTACTGACCCCTTTGTTGTTGAAACTGTGATGATCCATTTGGGGATGGGGAGCAGATTGATTACAGGTCTATATTCGTTTTGATGTGGGGATAGCTGGGATGCGATGAGTCAATGATCACATATACCGTTGCAGAGTCTACAGTTATGAGACGTATTATTGTACTTAGTTATGTTTGAATAGCGTTGTAATAAAGACTAAAGTATTATATATATATAAGCCTGTTTCGTTATCGTCTTATGATGTTCACTTTCTCGAGCAACCGAGATGGTAGCATCCTTGTTTGCCAAGGAAGGTCTTGCCGAAGGCTCCTTGGGAAGTGTGGGTGTTACAATGCTGGTCACCTTCGTACCATTTTAAGAATTCTTCGTCGGCAGAAATGGTATGCCATGTTTTCTAAGTGTGAGCTTTGAATACCTAAGTTGTCCTTTCTTGGAGACGTGATCTGTAAAGAGGGTGGTATGGTATGAAAGTCTATAGACCTTAATTAGACTCCTCTAATTAGTTACTAAATTACTTGTTAATTTAGTATTTAATGATCTATGTAACATGCATGCAAATATAAAGACATTAATATAAGAGAAGAAATTTCCTCACATTGATATGGAAAATATATGGGCACAACAAGAACTCCTTCTTGTTGTTCTTGAGCTATAATTATGGATGAACACAAGTAATCTCCAAACTAGAAGATCTCCTCTAAGTTGCACCAAGATGAACCCAAATAATCTACTCTTATTATTAACTAAATAATAAGATAGATATTATACTACTAATATTAGACTATATTAC
>JAIUZE010009393.1:0-49891 GCA_022085475.1 Heliosperma pusillum | reverse complement strand
ATTTTGGTGCTAATTGATCTTGCTAGCTAAGGTAACGATTCCGAGTTACTCGACGATTTAATGTTACATAGCTTTTGTTTCTTTTGTTTTTGGTTCATCTTTTGTTTTAGTTCATATTATTGTTACTTATGTTTTTTAGTAGTAACATGATAAGTAGTATGATTTTTATGTCGTATGGAATTTTTAATATGTTTAGTGTTCTTGATGAATTTGGATGATTGTTCATAATAATGATTTTTGTATGAATGATGGTTGGATTGGTTGTTAAAATGGATGTTGTTAATTAAAAATCATGTTGAAATAAATTGGGGTTGTTGTTTTGGTGGTGGCCGAATTGGGTGGCTGGAAACCAGCCCAAACCGGCCGGTTCAGGCCTGGTCAGACCGGTTCAGGCCGGTCTAGCCCGGTCTGGATTTGGTCCGGGTATGGTCCTTGGGAGTTGTGTCGATACTTGACTGTTATATTGTTGTTTTGACGGGTTTTAAATATGTTAAGCATGCGGGAAAATATTAAGAAACGGTCTTAGAAATTTTAAACCAAAACAGCCCAAATCAGTCGTGGGCCCAGTCCAGGCCCATGTTTGGTCTCGGCCCAAATCAGCCCGTGGGTCCCTTCCTTGGTCTTGTGACGGTTTTTGAGTTATTGCCATTTTATCGTGTTTTGTAATATTTAGCAAGTGGGAAATGTTAATAAGTAAAATATTTAATTAAAAAGGTTTTTCATAAAATTATCATTTCTCACATGTTAGAAATTTTAATACGAGATTATAGTTAAATTTAATATCCTTTAAGTCAAGCGGGTTTTTAGTAAGATTTAATAATTCACATGTTAGAAGTTTTAATAAAATAACATGTAATGAATATGATGATTGTTATGTTCAAGTCTATATGGTAAAGACTCTGTTTCTAGCCGGTTTGATCAAACGGGTTTGGTCAAACTAAGATCTAGTCAGCCCCGTTTTGACTGATGACCCGTCGCGGGACTCGGGTCGGGGATTTGTCTTCAAGTAAGGTTGTATTTAATTAATGAATTAGCCTTAGTAGATATGAGGCGAGATGATATTTGATTATTATTTATATGCAATTAGTCACATGATAGGATGTGTTCCCGTGACTGTTTGTTTATATGGTTGGTGTCGTGTTGACTAAGTACCCATAGAGAATTATGGATATATGGCGTCTTGACCATTCTTATTCTAAATGAGTAGCTTGGACCATGACATTGATAGGCCCGTACTATCTTTAACGAGCATACGGAGTTTGCCGCTTGATAGCTTTTGTGTCTCGGCTTGGTGGGTTTATATCCAAGTCGGGGCATGGCTGCCTAATCCACTTTGGGAATGGAGCCAGCTTAAGTACTAGCCAACTCTATCTAGGGGGTCGCCTAGTAGAGATTCTTGTGTACTGTTTTGTCATGAGACGGGGAATGGAATAGCTGTTGTCGCTAGGTCTGATCAGTCTAGGACTAGGTTGTTTTCCTACCTTGTGGTATAGCCTCGAGTTACAGAAGTCGTCTATTGACTGTGCTAAGAACTTATGCCTGTTTGTAGAAGTATTTGTCTTTCATGTTTGTATGATTCTATGAATCTTAGAAGGTGAGATGCAAGCTGGCTAAGGTTGATAGAGTTTGGATTACCGGTTGTTAACTGATTCACATGATTACGTGTTGATTAGGGTTTGAGTGTATCATGGCCATGTTAACGGTAAACTCTGAGCTAGCATACCAGCTTCCCTACCTCGTGTTATAGTTTATTATCGGATTCACATGATAGCTTTCATATGCTAGGTTATATGTTAGTTAATTGTTTCATAACATGAAAAGCATATCATATATGTTAAGGTTTTGTATTTTCCATGTACATTGCTTTTATGTTATTCATGTTTAACTAAACTCGACATTTCGTGGCTGGGAGAACTCGGAGTTACTCCCCACTGACTGTGGCTTCCGTGTTTATATTCAATGCGGTTGGCAGGTTTGTGATGCATACATTGGGTACATTGACGAGCTAGCGAGCGAAGTATTTACCTTGGACCTATATTCGGTTCATAGTTTGTATATTATTATACACTCTTTTAGTTCCGTATTTATACGGGAGATATGTCTCCCGTCTTGTATATTTCTTTTGTATAATATTATTTCCGTTTTGTAATGAACCTTTTTATTTATGACACCTTCGTTATGTATTCTCATATTTTATTTAGTTAAATTATTTTTTTTTCTTTCCGCAAAATTGAGGGTGTCACATCCATAATGGTGCCATCAAATTCTGCTTAATTTTTATTTCTGGTTAGTCATGCAAATATCGAAAATAAGTAACTTTTTTTTTTCTTCTAGAAATCTATAGTTGTTAATCCGTCTTTTACTCTTTTTCTAATTTATAGTTAAATGTTATTTTCATATATACATCTCCTTATTTGTTTTAAAAAACTATTTTTGGAAGTATTGCCTTTTCAATTATGTTTTGAAAAAATTCCATTAATTAAAAATTTTGTGTGTATGAAATTGATTTTTTCAAAAACAAAAATGATAAATAAGTTTAAAGATCACTTGAAAGTTTCCCATAGACATGAACTAATTTGTGTTTTACTTGGGCTAAGTTATTGGTCATTTACTTTATTAATAAGTACGGGATTAATTGAAATAGGAATCAACTTTTTTTTTAATATTAATTTTTAATTATACTATTAATATTTCAATATAAAATTTATATTAAGGGGGATTGTAATTTTCGGACTGCAATATGGATTGTAATTTCTTATTATATTTTTGTATATTAATTCTGGAATATAAAATTCCAATTTTTTTTTAATTTTTTTTTTATAATTCAATCATAGTATTATATAATCTCAATCATATCATATTAAGGTTGGAGAGGGCAGAAAGGAGAGTAATTAAATGGAGAGTGCATGAGAGAGAGAGTAATTAAATGGTGTTCAATTTCTGTGGGTCATACCAGAAAAGGGGAAAAAAGTAGAGTTTTTTCCAGCCAATAAAAAGGCTGGAAAAAACTTAGCTTTTATATATAGGGGATAAACCATACAAAAATATATATTTCTTTGTCATACAAAAACCATACAAAAATTTATACTGTATGTGTGCAACGTAACTGTAATCAGTGTTAACTACAAAAAAAAACAAATTACGTCGAAGAAAAAGACTTATCTTGTTTGGAATATATTTTATTAATAGATAGCATTTGGGTAAAGAAAAACAAGAGAGACTAAAAAGAATACACGTATATTCCACGTGTATGTAATCAGTGTTAACTACAAAAAAAAAAACAAATTACGCCGAAGAAAAAGACTTATCCTATTTGGAATATATTTTATTTCATAGATAGCATTTGGGTACAGAAAAGCAAAAGGGACTAAAAAGAATACACCTATCTTCCACGTGTCAACACGCCAAATATATGTAATTTACTCGTACGAAATTATAGTTGATACAAATACACTTATGCCGAAAACCAAAACTAATCTGATCTGAAATACGATTGTATTACATGTCATTTTAGTTATGAACTATATAGATACACGTACCTTCTATGTGGCAGAACATCTAGCACAACACCTCAATTTACATGCATATCGGTTTGCCTATAAATACACAACATGGGTTGCTTTTTCGTAGAAGGTAATTGTCCAGAGATAGTTTCCAATGGGTATTATTTTTATATTTTTATTTCTTATATTAATTTTAGGGTGTATTTCTTCTGCCTATATGTCTTCTATTATATGTATTACAGTTTATCGTGTGCGTATGATTACATTTTTACCTACACAGAAGTATTAAAGCATTTTTACTGACTTACTAATTGCTTTGTTTAAGATTCATTAGCAACACCTCTATGTCCATTAGAAGTAAATTTGAAGATAATCCTAAACGACTTACTATTACAACTTGAGCTACCTCCTGCGGAATTTGGCATCCATGTCGTTACGGAAGACGAGCTGAAGGCGTACGTTCGCATATGTGTAATTAGTTCTTCAACGGAAGCGGTTAAGTTTATTGGAACATCTTCAAATCTCGTAGGGCCATCTCAGCAAAACTGTGCCAGAAAAGCTATAAAATTTCTAAATGATTTATACGTATTTGATGTACTGGACTACAACTACTACGACTTACAACTATCGCAACACAATTATAACATACTAAAACAAGAATACTACACAGCCAGCAGGCATGAAATTGCTCCTGAACTTGAGTTGTTGTCGCTTTCAAGCGATGACTGAACGCCTTTATCCATCGCAGTCTCAAAATAATAGTGACAGTAGACGCCTATATATACAATAAATGTCTAATATATCCCATGTTTATTTTATTTATGTATAAATATCTATAAATAAAAACAAATGGTTTGTCCATAAATTTAAGATCTGACTTTAATGTTTACCTATTTCAGTTCACATTTTTACAATTTACAAATGCATTACGGACACAACAAGTAACGGAAGTTGTCCGCCGCATGCGGCGCACGCGGCATTCCAACTAGTAGATTGTAAATAGGTAGGGTATCATAGGATGTAAAGACAATAAATAAACGTACAATACAATTGTTTCAATCTTCCAATCTTTGTCTTTCTCATATTTCAACACCAAGCGATTCAAGCTAGTGTTAATTTGAAGAGAAGCTCTCAGTTTTTCGTACAACATTCTTCTTTTCTTTACAGGTGTTGTGGCTATAAGTGCAAGGCGGGCGGAGATTAATCCGTTTCAGTTCGATAACAACTATCATCATCCCCTAAAAAAATGTCGTGTTTTTGGTTAGGTTATTTACTGTTGTACCGTTAGTTCGATTACCTGGCTTTCCAGTAGTCTTGGAGACTCACTCACTCTGTTATTTGTATTGTAACTAGTTTTTATCTAATCGCAGTGTACCTTTGTCCAAAAAAAGGTGTGGAGTCAATAGGAGGCCTTAAAAAAAGATCCGGATAAGGGAAGCGATCAAGGATTTTCTAAATTCCATATTGTAGATACCAAAATTTAATTTTGGTAGTTATTTATTTTATAATATCTTTAGTATTTAGAGATAATTATCAAAAATATTGTGATAATATCTTATATTCTAGATATTTTACCTTGCTGTAACAACCCGAAAAGTACCCCATTTTTCTAGTAAAATTTCTTAAGGATACTTTCCAGCAAGGTTAAGTTTTTTAAAATAGAATTTATTGTTTCGAGTCGTATTTTAAAATTCCGAGTTCGTATTTGGAATTTCTGGGAGATTTCATGAAAATCCCGTTTTTAGTCATCTTTGACTTTTCTTGACTTTTAAGTCGTCTTTGACTTTTCTTGACTTTTTAAAGTCGTCATTGACTTTTCTTGACTTTTAAGTCGTCATAAACTTTTCTTGACTTTTAAGTCATCTGTGACTTTTCTTGATTTTTAAGTCAACTTTGACTTTCGTTGACTTTTTCCGACTCGCCTTGTAAGTTTGAAGACCGAAATTTTATTTAAAAAAATAATATTTTTAATTTATTTTTATTTAGATTTATTAAAATTTATGATAATTTAATAAAATTATTTTGAATTTATTCGGAATTTATAATAAGGTTTTACGGTTTAAACCCGAGCATCATTTAACTATTCCCGAGTCATCGTAAATCCCGAAAACAAACCCGAAACTCGACTTTGGCATGAGTCACACGCCCATGTCACCTTTTTCCACTCACTTTGGATATTTTCTTTCTTTTGATTAAACTAATAATAATATCTTAGATATTTATAACTTTATCGATCCGTCAACTGAAATTACGCAAATCGCTCGAAAAACAGATCCGATTCCTCTCATTTCTCACGGCTCCTCTCCTCTCTAATAGGACTAGATATTTTCATTTTTTTTCATTAATATAACATAATATCTAGATATTTGATTTAATTAACTTAATATCTAATTAATTATCTTATTATAATAATAAAACCCGAGTCAATTCCGTAACAACAATTTCAAAACTCGACTCATTATTTCTCTATAAACACACGGCCCAATCCCCCCATTACTCACTAACAACTTTTCATTTTACAATAAATCAAATTAAGATCTAATTAATCGTTCTTCATCGTTCTTCATTCGTTCTTCGTCGTTCTTCATTCGTTCTTCGTCGTTCTTGAGCAAAATCATCATAAAAACCTTCATTTCTTATTTAAATCCATCCTAACTTATATTTCTAGAATCTCCTCTTCGCTCTCCATCTTCAAGTACGGTTTAATTTCAAATCCGACAAAATCGTTTTCAACATTTAATTAGGGAAAATCAAGTTTACATTCTAATAATGTTTTTCTTGTCATTTCTTATAGGGGAAGATTTTGAAGACGAGTTTGGAGACTCGTATATTTTGGGTGAAGATTAGTAGACGGGTTTTTCTTTATTTCTTATTTTGGTGCTACTTGATTTTGCTAGCTAAGGTAACAATTACGATTTACTCGACGAAATAATGTCACATATCTTTTGTTCTTTTGTTTTTGGTTCATCTTTTGTTTTAGTTCATATTATTGTTACTTATGATTTTTAATTAGTAACATGATAGGTTGTTATTTTACTATGTTGTATGAATTTTTGGCATGTTGGTTGTTCTTGACATAGTTGGATGATTTATTTATAATCATGATTTTGTATGGATGATTATTAAATTGGTTGTTAAAATGGTTGTTGTTAATTAAAAACATGTTAGAATTTATTTGGAATGGTGGTGGTTTTGGCCGTGTGAATGGGCCGTGTTGGGTGGCTGTGAACCGGCCGGTTCAGGCCTGGTCAGACCGGTTCAGGCCGGTCCAGCCCGGTCTGGGTTGGTCCGGGGTTTGGTCCTTGGGAGTTTTGTCGATACTTGATTGTTATGTTGTTGTTTTGACGGGTTTTAAATATTTTAAAGCATGCGGGAAATATTAGGAAACGGTTTTTAGTAAAGTCGATAAAAAACCCAAAACAGCCCAAGTCAGCCCAAAACAGCCCGTGGGCCAGTTCAGGCCCGTGTCTTGGTCGGCCCAAGTCAGCCCGTGGGTCCCTCCCTTTGTCTTGTGACGGTTTTTGAGTTTAGTGTTAATTTATCGTGTTTTGTAATATTTAGCAAGTGGGAAATTTTAATAAGTAAATTATTTAATTAAAAGTATTTTTCATAAAATTATTATTTCTCACATGTTAGAAATTATAATACGAGATCGTAGTTTAATTTGATATCCTTTGAGTCAAGCGGGGGGTTACGTAAGATTTAATAATTCACATGTTAGAAGTTTTAATAAAATAACATGTAATGAATATGATGACTTTTATGTTCAAGTCTATATGGTAAAGACTCTGTTTCTAGCCGGTTTGATCAAACGGGTTTGGTCAAACTAAGATCTAGTCAGCCCCGTTTTGACTGATGACCCGTCGCGGGACTCGGGTCGGGGATTTGTCTTCAAGTAAGGTTGTATTTTAATTAATGAATTAGCCTTAGTAGATATGAGGCGATATGTTATTTGAATATGATTTATATGCAATTAGTCACATGGTAGGAAATTGTTTCCGTGACGGTTTGATTATATGATAGATGTTGTGTTGACTAAGTACCCATGGAGAATTATGAGTATATGGCGTCTTGACCATTCTAATTCTAAATGAGTAGCTTGGACCATGACATGGATAGGCTTTACTGTCTTTAACGAGTATATGTTACTTGTGATAGCTTTTGTGTCTCGGCTTGGTGGGTTTATATCCAAGTCGGGGCATGGCTGCCTATCCACTTTGGGAATGGAGCCAGCTTAAGTACTAGCCATCTCTGCTTAGGGGGTCGCCTAGTAGAGTTTCTCATAGACGGTTATGTCATGGGACGGGGAATGGAATAGCTGTTGTCGCTAGGTCTGATCAGTCTAGGACTAGGATGTTTTTCCTACCTTGTGGTATAGCCTCGAGTTACAGAAGTCGACTATCGCCGTGCTAAGAACTTATGCCTGTTTATAGAAGTATTGGTCTTTCTTGTTTGATGATTCTATGAATCTTAGAAGGTGAGATGCAAGCCCGCTAAGGTTGATAGAGTTTGGATTTACGATTGTTAACTGATTCACATGATATTACGTGTTGATTAGGGTTTGAGTGTATCATGGCCATGTTAACGGTAACCTCTGAGCTAGCATACCAGCTTCCCTACCTCGTGTTATAGTTTATTATCGGATTCACATGATAGCCTTCATATGCTAGGTTATATGTTAGTTAATTGTTTCATAACATGAAAAGCATATCATATATGTTAAGGTTTTGTATTTTATATACATTGCTTTTATGTTATTCATGTTTTATTAAACTCGACATTTCGTGGCTGGGAGAACTCGGAGTTACTCCCCACTGACTGTGGCTTCCGTGTTTATATTTAATGCGGTTGGCAGGTTTGTGATGCATACTTTGGGTACATTGACGAGCTAGCGAGCGAAGTATTTACCTTGGACCTATATTCGGTTCTTAGGATTGTATATTATTATACACTCTTTTATTTACGTATTTATACGGGAAATATGTCTCCCGTTTTGGATATTTCTTTTGTATAATATTATTTCCTTTTTGTTGAACCTTTGTATTTAAGACACCTTCGTTATGTATTATCATCTTTTATTTAGTTAAATTATTTTTTTTCTTTCCGCAAATTTGAGGGTGTCACACATTAGGGTTCCGAGTAGCTCTTAATAAGATAGGTTAGATAGATCTTTACATTCCTCAATTACCGTCACCTTAGGTCTCCATCGTTTAGACAGACTTCTAAGGATCTTTCTAGCAATTTCCTCGGAGTCAAAAGTTTTTCCAATCTTTTTTCAATTCATTGAAGATACTAGAGAAGCAAGTGGACATGCTATCAAGCGATTTATTTTGCTCCATAGAGTACAATTCGTATTTTCGCATTAACAATGCAATATGTTGCTTTTTGACAACAGTTGTCCCCTCATAGGCTAACTCTAGACCATCCCATATTTCCTTGGCAGTTGAGCTAGATGAGAAACGGTCAAATTTAGTAGCAATCATGCCGTTTTGCAACAGATTGATAGCTTTTGAATTTTTCTCAGCTTTCGTATAATCTGCCTCAATATAGTCATCTTCTTTCTTTTCGGTGGAAGTGCCAGTAATAGATCCAAGCATTATCTTATTAGGGTCATTCTTAATGATTAGCCAACACTCCCAGTCGTTACCCTTTATGTAATGGGTCATCATATTTTTCCATAAACTATAGTTCTTCCCATTGAATACGAGATACTTTAAGTGTTTGGAATCCATTAAAATAAAATTAAATGCAGCGGAAAATAAATAAGTAAAAAGATAAAAACGGATCAGACTCCTTGCTATACGACAATCAAGAGCAGGAGGCTCTGATACCAATTGTAGAGTCTATTGATCGAATACGAAAGAAGGGGGGGGGGGGGTGAATTGAGTATTAAAAACTAGCCCCACTTTTTCGATTTATATGATATGTAATTAATTATTTGATTTTATAGATTAATATCGACTAATTAATTTGTCAGAGTAATATGCAAATAACGAAAAGGAGAGAGACACACGTGATTTTTTGAAGTGGTTCAGTTTCACAAGTCGAAACCTACTTCCACTATTCTCGATTAATAATCTTTAGTACCTTTCTTCGGATTACAAAAATTATCAACCCACTCGTATAATCAACTATGATTATAACTCAAGGTGAGTATCGCTAAATACTCTATACTATCTTACGTTAATAAGAAAGTACAATATAACTCACAAGGATTCTCATCAAAGAATAAGTAAGATTATGTGATGTACTATTATCCAATAACGTATTTCACGCAAGTGATTGATAATAATTACGCACGACTTTTTCGTAAAAACAAACAATAAAAATAATAAATATTTTGCTCAAAGTTTGTTTAAAATCAATTTTTAAAATTCTCTCAATGTCTGTAAAAGTCGTTATGAATGATTGACATGGAAAGAGTATTTATAATAAAAGCATAAGAGATATAAAATCTAAAATCCTAGCTTTCTTTTTAAGAAAGATATTTATCTTTAATATCTCAAAATATTATTTGCTTTATCTTTTAGAAATATATTTATCTTTAATATCTCAAAATATTATTTGCTTTATCTTTTAGAAATATATTTATCTTTAATATCTCAAAATATTATTTGCTTTATCTTTTAGAAATATATTTATCTTTATTATCTCAAAATATTGTTGTAAAGATATTATTAGAATCCTAGGATAAGGTAAACAAGGAATCAAACCTATAGAGGCCAAAATTCCTTATCTAACAAAACCCTAGGAGCACGCAAGCCTTGGAGGCACAATCCCTAGGTTTCACGAAACCCTAGGTGGCACAACCACTAGGTGGACTTATTAGTTTAAAATTAAATTGAGATAAAATGTATTATATGTTTGTTTCCTCAACTCCATATTAGACATTTCTAATATCATATTATAAATAGTTTACTCTTAAACTATTTGGATCTTATGCATGCATAACAAAAATACAAATAAGGAAGAAGAAATTGTTCCTTACATTGATACGAACGAATTTTGGGCACAAGATAGGACTCCTTCCTACTCTTGCTCTTGAGCTTATATGATATGGATGATCTCCAAGTTCTTAATATAAGAACACTCCTCTAAGTGGCACCCAAGACAACCCTTTAAATCTCTTCTAAATACTACATTAGTATAAAGAAGAACCCCTTGAATAAATTTAATACTACTATTACTACTTTTAGTAATCTTGTATTAATATATGAACTAGAGTTTATGTGTTAAACTTCTCAAGTTTTATCTTAGTGTGAGAAGTAACTGTTATGAGAGATAAATGTTATATTTGCATGTATGAGATATATATTTAAAAATAAGAGGAACATGTCCTCTTATGCACGCTACAGGACCGGCCACCATGCTCATGGGGAAGGGTTTCACTACAAGGATATCTCGGCAAACTAACGGCTATTCTGACTGAAAAATTAATCCGTCAGACATTTCGGGAAACTCACGGAATTGTAACGGAATACTGACGGAAAATAAGCTCTGACGGAAATTCCGTCAGTAACCGTCAGTGAAAAATGGCGCGTTGACTAAAGTCAATGGCGGTAAAATTAACTGATGGATAGTGACGGAATCGGAATTTCCGTCACTAAAATCAATTCCTGACGGAAATTCCGTCAGGAATTATTCTGACACATCACTTTAATAACCCCTATCAAAGTATTTTGTGACGGAAATTCCGTCAGTATTATTTCATTACTAACGGAAATTCCGTCAGTATGCTTTTGGAAACGCGGGAAACTGACGGATTATTCCTGATGGAAATTCCGTCAGAATTTTTCATTAAATTGAAAAATCAGGCGTCGTCTTCCCCATTCCCCCAATTCCATTTTTCCTAAAACGTAACCCCTAAATCCCCAAATTCGACTACCCACACCTCCGCCTACCACCTCCTACCACCACCTCCTACCACTACCTCCGCCTATCACCTCCTGCTAGTAACTCCTACCACTACCTGTTAAGTTTTTTTTTGTTTTTTTTATTTAATCACTTTTCTCCTTTTAATTTTTTACTCAATCTTTATTTATTTGTTGTAGATCCGACGACGACCACCACTACCTACTTCCGACGACGACCACAGTCACTTGACACCGCTGCCTTTCACCGTGCTTTCTTATTTTTATCATTAGGTAAAATATGTACCCTTATTTCAATTCCTCCCTCCGTCTTAATCATTTGTTTGTCTTTAATTGACTTGGGATAAAAGCCATTATTGTTTTTTATGATGAAATTATTGTTGTTGTTAGTTAATTCCTCCCTCCGTCTTAATCATTTGTTTGTCTTTAATTGACTTGAGATAGTAGCCATTATTATTTGAGATGATGAAATTATTGTTGTTGTTAGTTAATTTGATTGTCTTTAATTGATTTAATATAGTACCTAATTATTGGCTTAGTCAGGTTCAATTAAGCTAATTTAAATGTTAGTAGCTAATTATTAAATTGTGTTGTGGATGTTAAAATTATTACATGTGTTGATATTGACTTAGTACCCGTTCAAAAATTACTCGTTAGGAGTAATTTTTGAATAGTCCTCGTTTTGGGACTGTCTTTCTACGTTTCAAGTCACTTAGGTAGTAAACACATAACTTGTGATTTATTAATGAGGAAAGAGTTCGGTAACAATTCCTTTAACGTTCTCTGAATGCATATGTTGAGTAAATATTTATTCAACATTGTGTATTTAGAGAACAAAGGGGAATTGCTGCTGAATTTTTTCCTCATTAATAAATTACAAGTGGTGTTTGGTAGTGACTTGAAACGTAGATTGATGGGTTTAGGTTGGAGTGATAAGGACCCAATTGAAGAAAATTAGTTTTACTTGTTGACAATAATAAATGTTTAATTTACTGTGTATGATTATTGATTATCATTGTTGTTAATTAAAATAATTTATTTATATAACATATATATATTGAAATGTAGATACATAATAAAATGAAAAGATTAGAAGTACAGTGGATGTATGAAAGATTAGACGAAAAAAAGAAACCTAAGCTGATATTTGCAAATGGGGTGAAAGAGTTTATTGAATTCGCGGAACAATCTAGTGAGTTTAAGAAGTTAGGCGGTGAAATGAGGTGTCCATGTAAGAAATGCGATAACTTAGCTTTTAAATTGAAAAGGGAGGTTCAAAATCATCTATGGTCGAATGATTTTACTGATAATTATTATGTATGGAAGTATCACGGTGAGAAACTGGCTACCGAAGAGAGTTCAAGTAGTATCGTAGTTAGTGAGAATCCTTACCGGGAGTTGGTTGAAGATGCATTACGTGATAATTTTGAGCAAATAATGGAGGGTCGACTTAATCACGACGACCTTAGCGATGAAGAAGTTCGTTATACCCCACATCCCCAAGTTTCAGCCTTTTTTAGAATGTTAAATAAAGCCAAACAACCAGTGTATGAGGGAAGTAGTATGAGTTTGTTGCAAGCGGCTGCTAGGTTGGTAGTACTCAAATGTGAGAACAACTTATCTCTTAGATGCGCCAATGGTTTTATGTCGTTCATTAATGACATTATTCCAAAAAATAATCAAATGGCGCACAATTTTCAAGAGATTAAGAATTTGCTTAAGGGACTCCAACTACCCCATGTGAAAATCGATGCATGTCCTACCGGTTGCATGCTTTTTTGGGAAGAAAAAGCTAATCTTGAGGAATGTACCAAATGTCATGCCTCTCGGTATAAAGGTAAAAATAATTTAAGTGGCCGGAAGCGAATACCTTGTAAACCACTGATTTATTTCCCGCTTGCGCCATTGTTACAACGAGTATTTGCAACCAAACACATAGCAGGTGAGATGAGTTGGCACCATAAAAACTCTCGATTAAGAGAAAGAGGGACAATGGCACACCCAAGTGATGGAGAAGCGTGGAAACATTTCGATAGAGAGCATCCAGATTTTGCAAGTGAGCCTCACAATGTTCGCCTAGGTTTGTGTACAGATGGATTTTCACCTTATGGCCAATTCGGGAAGTCTTACTTGTGTTGGCCCGTGATTGTAACCCCGTGCAACTTACCCGCTTGGTTATGGATGAAGAGGCAATTTATGATCTTATCTATGATCGTTCCAGGTCCTAATAACCCTAAAGCAAAATTGGATGTCTACCTCCAACCGTTGATCAAAGAGTTGAAAGAACTTTGGGAAACCGGTGTGGATATCTACGATGTCTCTAAGAAACGTAATTTTCAATTAAAAGTGGCGTTACTATGGACGATCAATGATTTTCCTGCATATGGCATGCTTTACGGTTGGTCCACAGCCGGATACCGTGCTTGTCCTTATTATCTTAAAAAAGATCCTAAATCCTTTTTTCTTAAACATAGTCGAAAGGTTTGTTGGTTCGATTGTCATCGTACTTTCTTGAAACCTGATCATCCTTTCCGCAACAATTGTAAGCATTTTCTAAAGAATAGGAAAACTGAGGATACCACAGTTGCAATCAAATTAACTGGTGCTGAGGTTTGGGATTCGGTAAAAGGTTTACAAAAAGTTGTCGAGTCTTCTGCTGTAGAAATAAAAGGATTGAAAGACGACAAAACTGAAGGTTGGTGGAAACAAAGCATATTCTGGGAACTCCCTTATTGGAAGACATTGTTGATTCGACATAACTTATATGTTATGCACATTGAGAAAAACGTTTATGAACAACTTATCAACACGGTGATGAATGTAACAAAGAAAACTTCATTTGGCCTTAAGGGTAAAGCTGACTTCTTTGGGTATTGCTTGAAACGACCCATATCATCTAGGTTTGTTTTAGAGACAGCGGAGAAGAAGGCTTTATGCGAATAGGTTGCTAGTTTGAAATTCCCGGATGGTTATGCTTCAGATTTGAGTCGGTGTGTTGACCATAGAAATTTGGTGTCGCATTCCATGAAAAGTCATGATTGTCATGTCTTTATGGAACGGTTACTTCCTGTTGCATTGAAACATTTACTCCCGACGAATTCTTGGAATACTATAACTGAGATAAGCCAATTTTTTAAAGACTTGTGTACTTCTACGATTAAAGTTGATTCCATGGAACATCTAGAGTCAAACATTGCGGAGATATTATGCAAGTTAGAAATGATATTTCCCCCTTCTTTCTTCAATTCCATGGAGCATTTACCTATTCACTTATCTTATGAAGCGAAGGTTGGAGGACCTGTTCAATATCAATGGATGTATCCATTTGAGAGGTTCCTTAATCATTTGAAAAAGAAGGTTGGCAGCAAAGCTCGGGTCGAGGGTTCCATATGCAACGCTTTTTTGTTAGAGGAAATTTCAAATTTTTGTTCCCTATATTTTGAAGATCATATTGACACAAAAACGAAGGACTTGGAGGTTGGTGTGAATTCCGATAACCAACTAGATTCAAATATACCGAGTTGTTCAATGATGACTTGGAAAATACTACCGGGAAATGTATACCGAGGTACTTAAATGAAAAAGAGTTTGAAGAAGCTCATCTTTATGTGCTAAGAAACTATGGGCAATTTTTAGAGACTTATGAAAAGTAAGTTATTGATTCATTATTACACAAATAACTTTTAATAATAAAATTAATTCATTATTATATTATAGTTAAAACGTACATTACTAATTTAAACATGTCATGATGTCACGTCTTATTATAGGGAATTTGAGACGTATATCAAACTCACATATCCTGATGTCACGTCTTATGATAATCTTTGGAGCAAACATGACAAATGTTTTTCGAAATAGTTGGGAAATGAAGTAAGATCACATTTCAATTTCTTATTAAGTAATATTGAGAAGATAACATCTTAATATAATTAATATATTGTTTTATTGATATTGTGACTCCCTCGAATTTGCGGAAAGATGAACAAGTAATTTAAATAAATAAAAGATGAGAATACGTTTTTAATAGGTTCACTTTAGTGAAAATCGGTAAATTTTAAAACCGGAACCTACCATTAAATATATTCATCATAACAAAGTTGTCTTAAAGAAAAAGGTTCATAACAAAAAGGAAATAATATTATACATAAGAAGTATCTAAAACGGGAGACATATCTCCCTATAAATACGGAAATAAAAGAGTGTATTAAATAATACAATCCTAAGAACCGAATATAGGTCCAAGGTAATACTTCACTCGCTAGCTCGTCAATGTACCCAAGCATGCATCACAAACCTGTCAACCGCATTAAATTTAAACACGGAAGCCACAGTCAGTGGGGAGTAACTCTGAGTTCTCCCAGCCACGAAATGTCGAGTTTAATAAAACATGAATAACATAAAAGAGATGTATATGGAAAATACAAAGCCTTATACGATATGCTTTTCATGTTATGTAACAAATAACAAACATATAACCTAGCATATGAAGGCTAAGCTACTCATGCAAGCTATCATGTGAATCAGTTAACAACCTATACCACGAGGTAGGAAAGCTAGTATTCTAGCTCAGCGGTTACATTTAAAACATGGCCATGATACAACTTAACCCTAATCATACAAGCTATCATGTGAATCAGTTAACAACCGGTAATCCAAACTCTATCAACCGTAGCCGGCTTGCATCTCACCTTCTACGATTCATAGAATCATCAAACATGAAAGACCAATACGTCTAGAAACAGGCATAAGTTCTTAGCACAGTCAATAGTCGACTTCTGTAACCCGAGTCTATACCACAATGTCGGAAAAATATTCTAGTCCTAGACTGATCATCCGACACTACAACAGCCTAACCCATTCCCCTCTCATGACCAAAGTACATGAGAATCTCTACTGGATACCCCCTAATGCCAGAGTTGGCTATAACTTAAGCTGGCTCCATTCCCAAAGTGTAGCAATTAGGCACATGCCCCGGCTGTATCAAATCCCAGCCAATTGACAAAAGCTATCAAGCTGTGAACTATATACTCGTTAAAGATAGTAAGGCCTATCAATGTCATGGTCTAAGGTACTCATTTAGAATTAAAATGGTCAACACGCCATATAATCATAATTCTCTATGAGTACTTAGTCAACACGACATATATCATACAATTAAACAGTCACGGGAAAAACTTCCTATCATGTGACTAATTGCATATAAATCACATTCAAATAGCATATCGCCTCATATCTACTAAGGCTCATTCATTCATTCATTAAATAAAACCTTACCTGAAGACAAATCCCCGACCCGAGTCCCGCGACGGGTCATCAGTCAAAACGGGGCTGACTAGATCTTAGTTTGACCAAACCCGTTTGGTCAAACCGGCTAGAAACAGAGTCTTAGCCATTTAGGCTTGAACATAAGAACATCATATTCATTTCATGCTATTTTATTCTAATTTCTAACATGTGAATTATTAATTCTTACGAAACCCGCTTGACTTAAGGGATATCAAATTAAACTACAATCTCATGCTATAATTTCTAACATGTGAGAAATAATAATATTATGAAAACCGTTTAATTAAATAATTTACTTATTAAAATTTCCCACTTGCTAAATATTACAAAACATGATATAATAATAATAATAAACTCAAAAACTGTCACAAACCCAAATGAGGGCTCACGGGTCAGCCAAGCCTGGACCGGGCCGAGACTGAACCGGACCTGGACTGGGCCCACGGGCTTGGTTTGGGCCGGTTTTGGTCAACCATTTCTAAAATCGTTTCCTAATATTTCCCGCATGCTTAACATATTTAAAACCCGTCAAAACAACAACAAAACAATCAAGTATCGACACAAGCCCAAATGATCAAATAACGGGCCAACCACGACCGGGCAGCCGGGCCTGGACCGGGCCTGAACCGGCCTGAACCGGGTCTGTTTCTTGGCCACCCTTCACGACCACCACCAACAACAACCCCAAATTTATTTCTAACATGTTTTAATTAACAACCATCCATTTTAACAACCAATTCAACCATCATTCATACAAAAATTATGATTATGAACAAATCATCCAACATGTCAAAAATACTAAATATGTTAAATATTCATAAAACTTAATAATAATAACAACCTAGCATGTTACTACTTAAAACCGTAAATAACAAAAACATAAATAAAATATGTGACATTAATTCGTCGAGTAACTCGGTAATCGTTACCTTAGCTAGCACAAAACCAAATAGCACCAAAATAAGACCTAAAAACCCGTCTAGTAATCTTCTTCTAAAATATACGAGTCACCAAACTCGTCTTCATAATCTTCTCCTATAAAAATAACATTATTCGTATTAAAACTTGATTTCAACAATTAAAGTGTTGAAAACAATTTTGTCGGAATTGAAAATGAAACGTACACGGAGATGAAGAGCGGAGAGGAGACTCTAGAAATATAATTTAGAACGTATTTGACCAAGTAACGAAGGTTTTGTGACGATTTTGCTCAAGAACGATCAAGAACATGAAGAACAATTGTGATTATATTAAAGAAGGTATTAAGTAGATATTAAGTTGATTTAATGTAAAATAAAAAAGATAATAAGTGAGTAAGAGGGGAAGGTTTGGACCGTGTAATTATAGGGGATTAACGGGAGTCGGGTTTTGAACTTGTTGTTACGGGATTGACTCAGGTTTTATAAATATCTTAGATATTATGAAATATCTAGATATTATTAGATATTATGTTAGTTTAATCTAAAGAAATGAAATATCTAATCCTAAGGGACAAGAGGGAAGAGGCGTGTGGAAGAGGAAGAAATCGGGTCCGGGTTTATTGTATTAGTTTAATCAAGTTTAATCAAAAGATCTAAAATGAGGGAAAAAGGTGTTTTGGGCGTGTGGCACATGTAGGAGTCGGGTTTCGGGTTTGTTTCGGGACTTAAGTTGACTTGGAAATAGTTAAATGAAGTTCGGGTTTAAACCGTAAAACCTACTCTTTAATTCCGAATAAATTCAAAATAGTTATATTAAATTATCATAAATTCAAATAAATCGTAATAAATTAAAATAAATTAAATTTATTACTTTTCAAATATAATTTCGGTCTTTCAAATTACGGGGTGTTACAATGAGAATTGATGATTTATGATAATAGTTGATGATGGTTGAGTTTAGAACAAAATAGAGATGTCTTGACCCAAGTCACGGTCGTGAAACTCATGTCACGTGCCTGAAATAGTGGCTGACCATATACCCTTGCGTAACAGAGAGTTTCAAGGGCGTGAAATACAAGTCACGGTCGTGACTTGTGCAATTTTACTGCACTGACCCCTTTTCGGAAAATGATCATATCTCCTTCGTTACTTGCTTGTTTTGGGCTTGTGACATCCCGTTGGAACCGTTAGAGGATAAGCTATCTTCTCGACTTGGAATTTTGGTATTTGCATATCTAGAACTCTAATTATGACTGTTTGAAGTGGACCCTTGTTTTAGTTAGTTTCCAAACTTGTTGTTTTGAGATAAGATCTATGTTTCCTATTTATTATGCTTCTTAAACTTGGTCTAATGCTTATGTATCATGTATTGATTCATGTTTATCATATTTACATATATATAATACCATATTCTCATGCTTGGTGACGGTTTTTGGTATGTCCCACTTTGAGTCGGTTTTTACAAATGATACGGATTGAGCACTATTTTGTTATGTGCTTTGTACTCTCATTCCCTTGGCTACCTCCACGTTCTTAAGGCTGGAATGTCGGAACAGGGAGGTATCCTACTGCTTAATTGCATGTGTTAGTGGGCATACGACGACGTTGTTGGGAGGCGAACGCATTGCGTTGATCGACCCAGCCGTCAAATGTTGTGTACTTGCGAGGTGGTGTTATTTGCATGTAGCGTACCGCTTGTTATGAGGCTTGTGCTCTTTTCCGCCTCTTTCGTGAATTATTCTACCGAATTTGGGGTACTCGGCGTCATTTGATTGACCGAGTCTTGGATGCGAAACGTTTATCGCATGTCGAACTGGAAAATGCGATTCCAGGATTCTGGCCAGATTTAGACTAGGACCGGGTATTTATATCGTTGTCCTACCGGAGGAAATTAGTCTACATATACGAAATGAATTGAATCGTGTATGCGTTCAGGGAAATGCTTATCTCGTGGATGCCTTTTAATCATACTTGCCATGTACACGGTGCTAGTGCGTTTCATTTACCGTGAGAGATGTCGTCTTTGTGTTGTTACGTTTGGATGAATGATTATATGATTGATTATTCATGGAATGACTTGGCATGGTTTGTTTGTCGAGTCTCAATCTTATCAAACTTATACCGCTAACGGTGAGATGCAAGCCCTAGTGAGCGTATTCGGTTGCCTAAGAGTGTCTTCCCCGAGTCTATCTATAGCATGATGGTTACGGATTGTACTCATATGCTCTTATCATTATATATTGAATTGCCTATCTATCCTTATCGTATTTCACATGTATATCTATATATGCATGCTCTACTTTTGTATTTCCTTTTATGTACGTTTAATGTGATATGGCTGGGAGAACCCGGAGTTACTCCCCACTGACTGTGGCGTTCATGTTTTTCATGGATGAACAGGTTGCTTGATTGGATGGCTTTTTGCTTGTGGTATTTTGGGTTCGGGTGTGAGCTAGCGGGCGTTGTCCCTGGATGAAACACCTCTAGACGTTGATTAGCTAGTTGCTAATAACTTTGTTGTTGGTTAACATTTTGAGAGACTACGTCTCTTGTTGTATTTCATACTTTAGTTTGTAATATTTGACACTCCTCGTATTTTCTATTTGCATGTAAAAAGTTTTAAAAACACCGTATTTCCGCTAATTAGATCACATGCTTGTATGTTTTATTTCCGCATTCGCAAGGGTTGTCACAGTACTAACCATAGAACGGGTCTCAAATGGGCTTATATATGGTATATGTGTTTTTAGTGTAAGGGATAGAACAACTACCGAGATCCTTATGTTTTGGAGGAGACTTATTTTTCAAGACTGCACTACACTATTTGGTGAAAGCTACGGTCTATACCTTATCGAAGGATCACTTATTTATGAGGATTTCTTTCATAAATTTAGAGTAAGAAGGAAATTGGGAGATCAATTCTACAAATGGTACGGTAACTTGTAAATTCTAAACAACATCCAGGAACTTACAAAATTTAATCTCTTCCTTTGTCTTTGCTAGGCGGTGGGGAAAAGGCACTTGAATTTTGATAGGAGGCCTGGGCTCCTTCATGTTGGGAATGAGAATCTCATCATCAACATCTCCATTAATAGGCTCATCTCTAGCCTTACCTCGCTTCTTATTGCTTCCCCCAACCTTGACATCCTTCTCCCCACATCCTCAGCCATTGGCATGGAAGGTCCATAATAACGCTTACCACTTATAAAAAAAAAAGACTTTAAGAGTTTCATGGGATTGTGGAACTTGAGGAGGTAATCTCCCTTGTTGTCTTTGAGCATTGGATGTGGCAAGTTGAGCCATTTGTGTTTCCATCATCTTGATGGCCGTATCTTGGGCTTGATCACTCTTTTGGAATTGGGCCATCATAGTGTCTTGCTTTCTAGCCATTTGCAGAATCACATGACCGAATTTGCTCACTCTTTGATCACCTTGTTGAGAAGTGGAGGATTGACCTTTAAATTCTTGAAATCTTTGCATGAAAAAGGCCACTTGCGCTTGGAGCGATGACAAATTGGGGTCCTCTTACTTATATTTCAATGGCATAGTACGGATATTTTTATATTGAGAATTATGAATTGCCATGGAGTGTGACAACCCTCGCGAATGCGGAAATAAAACATACAAGCATGTGATTAATATAGCGGAAAATACGGTGTTTTTAAAACTTTTCACATGCAAATAGAAAGGTACGAGGAATGTCAATAATTACAAACCAAAATATAAAATACTACAAGAGACGTAGTCTCTCAAAATGTTATCCAACATCAAAGTTATTAGCAACTAGGTAAACAACGTCTAGAGGTGACTCATCCAAGCCAACGCGCGCTAGCTCACACCCGAACCCAAAATACCACAAGCAAAAAGCCATCCAAGCAAGCAACCTATTCATCCATGAAAAACATGAACGCCACAATCAGTGGGGAGTAACGCCGGGTTCTCCCAGCCATATCACAATAAACGTACATAAACGGAAATACAAAAGTAGAAACATGCATATATAAATATACATGTGTAGTACGAGAAGGATAAATAGGCAATTCAATATATAAAGATAATAGCATATGAAGTAAAAATCCGTAACCATCATATTATAGAAAGACTTGGGGATGACACTCTTAGGCAACCATACACTCTCACTAGGGCTTGCATCTCACCGTTAGCGACATAAGTTTGATAAGATTGAGACTCGACAAACAAACCAATCCAAGTCATCCAACGATCACAAGTAATCAATCATATAATCATCCATTCAAACGTACAATACGTTGACGACATCTCTCACGGTAAATGACACGCACTAGCACCGTGTACATGCAAGTATGATTAAAAGGCATCCACGGGATAAAACATTGCCCTGAACGCATACACGATTCAATTCATTTCGTATATGTAGACTAATTTCCTCCCGGTAGAACGACGATCATAATACGGTCCTAGTCTAAATCTGGCCAGACTCTCGGAATCACATTTTCCGATTCGACATGCGATAAACATTTCGTATCCAAGACTCGGTCAATCATAGACGCCGAGTACCCCAAATTCGGTCAACCTTCACGAAAGAGGCGGAAAAGATCACAAGCCTCATAACAAGTGGTACGATACATGCAATGACACCACCTCGCAAGTATACCATATTTGACGGCCGGGTCGATCAACGCAAAGCGTTCGCCTCCCAACAACGTCGTCATATGCCCACTAACACATGCAATCAAGCAGTAAGGATACACTCCCTGTTCCGACATTCCAGCCTTACGAACGTAGAGGTAGCCAAGGGAATGAGAGTACAAAGCACATAGAAAATTAGTGCTCAAACCGTAACATGTGTAAAAACCGACTCAAAGTGGGACATACCAAAAACCGTCCCAAAACATGCGATACAAGCGAATGGAATATCATATATTCGAAACATTAATATTTAAAGTCATTACGTAAATTTATACGATAAACGAACCATGCGAACTATTATAAATTAAGAATTTATAAATTATAAGAAATAACTCCAGCAGGGTGCCAGCCGGTCAGGGGGACCGGCGGCCGGGCACCCGGCTGGCGCCTCATGCACAAACCATAAACCATCAAAAATGCAGCGAGTTCCCAGCCGGTCAGGGGGACCGGCGGCCGGGCACCCGGCTGGGAACATAACAACATCAAAATAACAACTTCACCTCTGATGCGTCCCCAGCCGGTCGGCAGACCGACGGCCGGTCACCCGGCTGGGAACCACAGTTCACATGAGAACAACACAACATCACTTAAATCTTCAATAATCATTTCTAACTATCATCAACTAACAACAATCATCAACAATTATCAACAATCATCAACAAGCAATAACCATCATCAACAAATACAATTCCTAGGACTAATCACCGTATTCTAAATACGATTTCCAACATAGAAAACACATTAAAACACGTAAATGATATCGAGTAACCCTTCACCGTTTCCTTTTCGCGTCTTCAATCTGCGTCGATGTCCTGTTCTATCAAGAAGTAGTCTTTGTCGGGGTCTTGGAGGTCACCACCTACAATTAGATAATAAAAGATGACTATAATTCACCTTTGAGAAAGACGGATAAACTGAAAAGCGAGAAAGACAGTAATTTTATTACCAATTAAGATAAGGACGATGAGAGGGAAAGAATAAGACGAACTTGAGTGAATTTGAGCGAGAAACGAAGGACTAGCGATGATTTAAAGCTTGAACAATTATGGAGGTTAGGGTTTGATGGTTACTTGCTAAGGAAGAAGAAGAAGATTGAATGAGGGTGAGCTTAGGGTTATGAGGGAGTATAAGGAGTAAGTGTAAAACATATGGGAAAAGCCCAAAAACGTCTTAAGACGTAACTTACTCGGAATCTCGCGTAAAGTCCAAATACGAACTCGGAAATTCTAAATTAGACACAGAAAATTTAATTCACGACTAAAACTAAATTTCGCTGAAAAGTATCCGTAAAATATTTTTACTATAAAAATAGGGTACATTTGCGGGTGTAACATGGAATCAATAGGGGCAGGAGCAATTTCCATATCTATTTGATCAAATCTTCCACTTTTGGCAGAAGCTAAGATATGTCGGGACTCGACACAACACTCATTATAGAAGCTATTAGGACAAAACGATGGGTCCAACCCATGATGAGGAAACTCCCTTTTTAGCTCTTTGTACCTCTTCCATGCCTCAACTAAACTCTCATCTCCCCATTGTCAAAACTCGGTGGTTTATCTTATAAGAAGAGCGGTCTTTTCCGGTGGAAAGTACTTTTAATAGAAGATAACAGCCAAGCTACTGCAATCGGTGATTTACAAGGATATTTAGTCAAGGCTATTGATCCATAACTTAGCTTTGCCCCTCAAAGAGAACGTGAATAACATCTCCTGTATCTGATTTTATGTAACACCCGCTTGCTTAATGGTTGATCAATAGTCACTAAATTGGCTCCTCTCAATAAGACTAATGAAAGCCGACTGTATCTCAAAGTTGGTGTATTCAATTTGGGGAGTTTCGATACCCTTAGGAATCATAGTCGCGTTGGGCTTAGAATGATTGGACAATCGCACCATCCTATAGGAGAAGTAGAAAGTGGTGGTGAAGTATACTCCTCATCAAGAGATTTATAAGTGGCATGAATACAGTTCAAGCTCTCATAAGTAGAGGCTTCAGAAAGCTCCTTGAGGTAATTGAGCCTTTTATTGAAGGTTCTCTCGGGCTCGGGATCGAATGAAGTTGGCACCGTCATATGCGGAGGGCCGCCTTGAGCATCCTCTTGTGGTCTCGCATTAAAAGGATCGAACATGCATGTTCAGTGGTCTAGGACGTGGTCGAGCACCACATGATGCCTTGTGATTTGTAGCAAACATCAGGATACCTTGTGATTTGTACCAAGGACCCTTGATTGTGATTAAGATTGATTCATGTGATGATATTGGATTTGATTGATTATGTTGTGCATATACATGATAAGGTGGGCTTTGTCACCTTCAATGTGACAACCCTCGCGAATGCGGAAATATAAAACATACAAGCATGTGAATTATATAGCGGAAAATACGGTATTTTAAAAACCTTTTTACATGCAAATAGAAAATACGAGGAGTGTCAAATATTACAAACTAAAGTATGAAATAAAACAAAGAGACGAAGTCTCTCAAAATGTTATAAATGTCAAAGTGTTTAGCAAACTAGCTAAAATCGTCTAGAGGTGTTTCAATCCAGGGACAACGCCCGCTAGCTCACACCCGAACCCAAAATATCAAGCAAAAAGCCATCCATGCAAGCAACCTGTTCATCCATGAAAACATGAACGCCACAGTCAGTGGGGAGTAACTCCGCGTTCTCCGAGCCATATCACATTAAACGTACATAAAAGGAAATACAAAAGTAGATGCATGCATATATCGATATACATGTGAAATACGATAAGGATAGATAGGCAATTCAATATTTAATGTTAAAAGCATAAGGAGTACAAGTCCGAATCCATCATGTTATACAAAGACTCGGGGAAGACACTCTTAGGCAACCGAATACGCTCACTAGGGCTTGCATCTCACCGTTAGCGGTATAAGTTTGATAAGATTGAGACTCGACAAACAAACCATGCCAAGTCATGGTATGACCATGAATAATCAATCATGTAATCATCCATCCAAACACACCAATACATTGACGGCCTCTCTCACGGTAAATGAAACGCACTAGCACCGTGTACATGGCAAGTATGATTAAAAGGCATCCACGAGATAAGCATTTCCCTGAACGCATACACGATCACATTTCGTATATGTGGATTAATTTCCTCCTGGTAGGGCGACGATAATAATACGGTTCCTAGTCTAAACCTGGCCAGACTCTCGGAATAAACGTGTTCCGATTCGACAAGCGATGACATTTCGCATCCAAGACTCGGTCAATCATAGACGCCGAGTAACCCAAATGCGGTCGATAATTCACGAAAGAGGCAGAAAAGAGCACAAGCCTCATAACAAGCGGTACGCTACATGCAAATAACACCACCTCGCAAGTACACAACATTTGACGGCCGGGTCGATCAACGCAAAGCGTTCGCCTCCCAACAACGTCGTCGTATGCCCACTAACACATGCAATTAAGCAGTAGGATAGATCCCCGTTCCGACATTCCAGCCTTACGAACGTGGAGGTAGCCAAGGGAATGATAGTACAAAGCACATAACAAAATAGTGCTCAAACCGTAACATTTGTAAAAACGACTCAAAGCGGGACATACCAAAAACCGTCACAAAACATAAGAATAGGGAGTTTTATAAATTTAACTATGATAAAAATGAATCAATACATGATACATAAGCATTAGAACAAGTTTATGAAGCATAATAAATAAGAAACATAGATCCCCTCCCCAAAACAACGTTGTTTGGAAACCAACTAAAACAAGGGTCCACTTCAAACGATCGAACTAGAGTTCTAGACATGCAAATGCAGAAATTTCATATGGAGGTGATAGCTTATCCTCTTACGGTTCCAACGGGATGTCACAAGCCTAAACCAAGCAAGCAACGAAGGAGATATGATCATTTTACGAAAAGGGGTCAGTGTAGGAAAACTGCAGTCGACTTGGGAAAACTGGCAGCGGGTAACGCTGCCAGCGCCGGACGACGCTGCCAGCGTCCTACGACGCTGCCAGCGTCCTACAACGCTGCCAGCGTCCAGGGAACGCTGCTAGCGTCCTGGTCTGGCAGGCACGGTCATACGTATTTCACAATATTCACTAAGACATAACACAAATATCATCTATCATCACAATTCATCAATTCTCATATCAATTATCAACTAACAACAACCATCATCAACAACACAAATCCTAAGATTACTAATCATATTCTAAATACGATTTCTAACATAGAAAACACATAAAAACACGTAAATGATATCGAGTAACCCTTCACCGTTACCTTTACGCGTCTTCAAACGATTTCTAAGTCTTCCTATTCTCCACCTACAATTAGATAATAAAAGATGAATATAATTCACCTTTGAGAAAGACGGATAAATTGAAAAGCGAGAAAGACTGTAATTTTATTACCAATACGGATAGAGGAAGATGAGAGGGGAAGAATAAGACGAACTTACGTGAATTTGAGCGAGAAACGAAAGAGTTATGACGATTCTAAGACGGATCAAAATGGAAACTAAGCTTTTAGGGTTTTCTTAGTGAGGAAGAAGGAGTTGAGTTGTGAGGAAGAATTAGGTTAGAATTAGTATAAGTAGAGAGTGAGTGGAAAAAGTCAAGAAAAGTCAAAGACGCCTTAAGACGTGATTCACTTGAAATCTCGCGTAAAATCCAAATACGAACTCGGAAATTCTAAATTCGACACGGGAAATTTAATTCTAACTAAAACTAAATTTCGCTGAAAAGTATCCGTATAATATTTTCAATATATAGAAAGATAGGCCAGTCAAAAGGATGAGAGAGAAAGTTGGAGAAAGAAAGTTCCAACTTTGGGGATCTAGGGTTTTGTGCAAAGGCCAAAATCAATTTTAATTCTCATTCCTTCACATTAAAATTAGTAGTAAAATATTAGACATTGGTATTATTCAACAATCTAATACGTATTAGTAATTCTTGTAGTTAGTATTTGGTAGGATGTCACCAAAAATTAATAAGAACACATCTAATGTTACGAACACTATACAGCGAACAAAAGAAATAATAGGTTTACAGCAGGATGTTCTTCATGCTCTTAGGACGGATAATGAGGACAGAGGTAAATCAACTGAAGGTCTTGAGGAAGGTGGGTGGCAGCAGGTTGTAAATCGGTCAAAAAGGAAAGATAATGATAGCAGTTCTAATTCAAAATTGCCGACTATTAGTGAAACGGAGGTGGTCGAAACAGAAGTGGTGGTAAGTGTCCCGAAAACAATCCTAAAGCTTGATGTTGCTGATGTTAAGGAGGAGATTGATTATTGGTCCACAGCGGTTTATGGATATGTTATGGGTGCTAATCCACCAAAAGGAGTATTGGAAGGGTATCTGCGGCGTGTTTGGAAGGAGTATAGTATCACAAAGGTATCGTTTCTCCCTAATGGTCTCTTTATAGTTAGGTTTGCTAGTATGGAGCATTCTAGTCTAGTTTTGGCTAGAGGAATGATGTTGTTTGATGGAAAGCCAGTAATTGTTAGATCTTGGGATCCTAATGTTAAGATTACAAAGGTCTCGGTGAAAAGGGTTCCTATATGGGTTAAGCTTGTTGGTCAGGATTTAAAGTTTTGGGGGACTAAATGTTTGGAGAAGTTGGTGACTTTAATTGGCAAATTCATGAGCATTGATGATGTTACTACTCAAAGAACGTTCCTGTATGCGAGGGTCATGGTGGAGGTGGAAATTGACCAGGAATTTCCTGATCAGATTCATTTTCATGATGAGCTAGGTAAGGAGATTTGTGTCAGTATTGAGTATGATTGGCTGCCAATCATATGTAAGAAATGTAGTGGAGTGGGGCACAGTGAGAAGGTGTGTAGGAAAGGACATGGGGTTCAGCAGAAGCCTGTTTTTCATGCTGTGCAGAAACAGGTTTGGCAGAAAAAGGAAGTTCAACCTTCTGCTGTTGATCCTATAGAATTCCCTGCTCTGCCTGTTAGTGGGAATTCTAAAACTGTTTCTACAGTGGGTAATAGCTCTTTACTGACTACTCCTACACATAGTGGTCAGTCTTTGACTTTTACTCCTGCTAGGATTATTTCTAAATTAACTAGGCATGAATCTAGGTTGCCTGCAGATAAGGATGGGAATTTTATGATGAATTTTAATGCTGCTTTGTCTGGGTGCTCTGAATTGGTGGATAAAGGGGGTGGTGCTGTGTCTGTGCTTCCAAATGACTAAATTTGGAGCATGGAACATTAGGGGGCTCAATAGTCTTAAGAAGCAGAAAGATGTAAAATGGTTTTTGCATCATCATGATATTGAACTATTTGGCCTCCTAGAGACCAGAGTGAAACCTGGTTCTCTGAATAGAGTTATGTCCAATTTCTGTCATAATTGGTCTATCTGTCATAATGCTAGTTTTCATTCAAATGCTAGGATTTGGGTTATTTGGAAGAGTAGTAAAGTTCAGGTGGTAGTGATGGATTGTGGTGCTCAGTTTATTCATCTGCAGGTGACTGATTGTGTGACTGGTCATCTGTTTTTTATAACTTTTGTGTATGGTTTTAATAGGAGTGAGGAGAGGATGGAGCTTTGGGATAGTCTACATAGGTTGGCTAGGAATGAGCCTTGGTGTGTTTTGGGGGATTTCAATAATGTGCTCTATCCTAATGAGAGGATTGGTCAGGTTGTTAGAGACAGTGAAATGGTGCCTTTCCAGAATATTGTTAATCTGTGTGAACTCCAAGATATGAAAACAACTGGAGCTTTTTTCACTTGGAATAATAAGCAGACTAGTGATAAGAGGGTGTTTAGTCGAATTGATAGAGTTCTTATTAATGATAATTGGTGTAGTAGTTGGCCTGATTACTTTGCTCACTTCTTTCCTGAAGGTTCTTTTGATCATTGCCCTTGTGTGGTTGAGTATGGTGAGGTGCAGATTATTAACAGAAGACCTTTCAAATTCTTTAACATGTGGACAAGGTCTTCTGATTTTATTAGTCTTCTGAAGTATGGGTGGCAGCAGTATGTTTATGGTTCTTTTATGTTTAGAGTTGTGAAGAAAATGAAGAATATGAAGGTGCTTTTTAAGAGGCTTAATAAGGAGTTATATGCTGATATTGAGAGAAATGCTGACATTGCTTTTAAGATCCTTCAGGAAAGACAGCTTATCTTGCAAGGTGATCCTGGGAATATGAGTTTCATGGATGCTGAACATCAAGCAAGGGAAAGTTTCCTTCTTCTGGATGCTGCTAGGGAGGATTTTCTTAGTAAAAAAGCTAAATGCTCTTGGGCTAAGGAAGGGGATACTAACTCTTCTATGTTTCATCAGGCTATCAAACAAAGACAAGTTAGGAATAAGGTGCTCATCATTGAATCTATGACGGGAGTGGTTTGTAAAGAGCCAGAACATATTATTCAGGCCTTTGTTGATTACTACAAAGATCTGTTGGGGAGTTCTAAGGGTACCTCTTGCTTTTTCCCTCATATTGTGAAGAAAGGAAGTAAGGTGGATGAAGAGCTGTGGGAGAGGATGTGTAGGATTCCTGGTGAGGAGGAGATTAAACAGATTGTTTTCTCTATTCCAAATGACAAGAGTCCTGGGCCTGATGGCTATACTAGTTGTTTCTTTAAAGCTGGTTGGGAGGTGTTGAAGGATGAAATTACTCATGCTATTCAGGATTTTTTCCACACTGGTAAGCTGCTTAAGCAAATTAATGCTACTAATCTGGTTCTTATTCCTAAGATTGAGCAGCCTATCAATGTGACTCAATTCAGACCCATTGCTTGTTGTAATGTACTCTATAAGATCATTTCTAAAATCCTTTGTGAGAGAGTCTCTATTGGTCTTGGTAATGTGATTAGTCCAAGTCAGGCTGCTTTTATTAAGGGTAGGAGTATAATGGGTAATATTCTAATAAGTCAGGATATTGTCAGATTGTATACTAGGAAAAGTGTTTCTCCTAGATGTTTGATGAAGATTGATCTGAGGAAAGCTTATGACTCTATTGAATGGGACTTTATTGGAGATATGCTGCTTTCTCTAAATTTCCCCCCTAAGCTGATTGGTTTGATTATGTGTTGTGTGACTTCTCCTACATACTCTGTTGTGATCAATGGTTCACCTAATGGTTTTTTTCCTGGTAAAAGAGGTCTAAGGCAAGGTGACCCTATCTCTCCACTCCTGGTCACTATTTGTATGGAGTATCTTAGTAGAATGCTGGAGGAAACTACTGCTTTGCCTAGGTTTAGATTCCATCCTTTATGTAGCAGGATCAAGCTGAGTCATCTTATGTTTGCTGATGATGTTCTTTTGTTCTGTAAAGGGGATCTAAGTTCTATTGTGGTTCTTAAGGAAACTTTTACCTTTTTTTCTGAAGCTTCTGGTTTGCACATCAGTGCTGAGAAATCTGAAATTATGCTGAGTGGTATTAGTTCTGGCAATGTGGAGGTCATTCTGAATTATACTGGGTTCAAAAGAGGTAATCTTCCTTTTAAATATCTTGGAGTTGCTATTTCTCATAAAAGATTAACTAAGGCTGATTGCCATTGTCTGGTGGAAAGAATGGTGGTCAAAATTAGAGGGTGGAATAGCAGGAAAATTTCTTATGCTGGCAGACTTGTGCTGGTTAAGGCAGTTTTGTCTACTATTCATAATTATTGGTCACAAATCTTTGTACTACCTATGGGAGTTATGGATAGAATCAAAGCTTTATGTAGGAGTTTTTTGTGGAGTGGGTCTGAGTCTTCATCCAAAGCCCTTGTGGCTTGGGATGTGCTTTGTAGGGGTAAGAAGCAAGGGGGTCTGGGACTGATTGATAGCTGCATCTGGAATGTAGCTGCTATTGGAAAGCTGGTCTGGTGGCTGGTTAGTAAGAAAGACCATTTGTGGATTAAATGGGTGGACAGCATCTATCTGAAAGGCACACCTTGGCTGGAATATGAACCTTCTAATAACTCTTCTTGGGCTTGGAGGAAAATCTGTGAGATTAAGAATAGATTTAAGATGGCCTTTGCACATCAACAATGGTTGGGGACTGAAGATGATTATACTATTGCTAGGGGATATGAGTGGCTTGTAGGTGATGTTACTCCTGCTTCTGTTCAGTGGTTCACTGAAGCTTGGAATAGATACAATCTTCCTAAGCATGCTTTCTTTATTTGGCTGCTGAAACAGGAGAGATTGATGACTTTAGATAGACTGAGCAGGTTTGGTATTTCTCAAAGACAAACCTGTTATATTTGTGAGGATGGCAATGAATCTCATCAACATCTTTTTCAAGATTGTTACTATGTTAGGAATTGTATGCAAATGCTTCTTGGTTGGCTAAAGTTGAGTATGGTGCAACCTGTTTATGCTGGTCAAATGCTGAGGATTAGAAGACTGTCTGGATTCAGGAGGTTATTGTTTTGTTCTCTTGTGAATGCTGTTATGTATAATGTTTGGCAGGTCAGAAATATTTGCTTTGCTGAAGGCTATGTTACTAGCCCTCAAGCTATGTTTGCTCGGATGAAGCAGGATCTTAAACTACATTTCACTGGAATGCTGATGAAGGGAATTAAAAGAAGTGATGTTGAATTTTGTAATAGCTTAGGCCTTATTTAAAGTTTTTATGTTGTGAGTTGGTTGATGTATTGTGTGGTATGTTAGATATTTAGATATCTCAAAACTGATTTGTATTAGAGGTTACCTCTTTTGAGGTGTGATTAATGATTACTTACATTTTCACCAAAAAAAAAAAAAATATTTTCAATATAAAAAATAGGGTACATTTGCGGGTGTTACATTCAATGTGTGCGTATTTATTTCTCTACTCAACTTTTGTTTATGTGTTTGTTCCTTGTGAAAATTCTTTAAAAACTATCTACCGTGAGCCTCTTGACAATTTACGGTCTTGTGGGGAGTAGTTTTGTATTTTCGGTATTCGATAATGTCTTGGATGCTCGGTGCCTTGCGTCGATATGGACATCGAGTAGAGAATCAAGCCCTAGATTTATATTTAAGTATTTGTTTTGTTATATTAGACTTCCGCTGCGTTTTGGATACTTTGTATTTAGTTAGGATTTTGATTTGTAACTATCACTAAATCTTGTTTCTTAATTGTGGTATTTTATGCATGACCACGGGAAACAGAGATGGTAGCATCCCTATTTACCTTGGCCGGGTAAATAGGGATGTTACACAATGGGTCGCTCATTTTCCATAGTAGGCTATGCCTTGACTTGTTCGTGCTTAATGTGCCACGGTGTTGCTCTTTTCGTTGTGTGTTCCCTTTTCGTGACTCACATTGTTTTGATGTCCCTTTACATGACTCACAAATAGGTCAAACGGTTGTGGTTCGGATTAGGTAAGTTTCATTTTTGTAGACTTTGGGTCAGGCCAAGTCAGTCCGGGTTCGGCTCATTTTCGGGTAAACTATTATGAAGTCATTTATGGATAATAATTCGTGTGCAATAATAAATATTCGGATCGAGTTATGTTGGGTAGGGTTAATTTGGGATCTGGTGAAACTCGGGGTCTTGAATTCTTGTGTGGGGTCAAGTACGGGTCGTGTCATTTGGGTCGGGTTAATTTTGCTATGTCAATTTGTTATGATGTTGCTGTGTTGGTCATATATTGCCCTTTATTTAATCGATTTTTTTGTTGTTGTAAGTTCTTAGTTTGTGTGTCTATTGTGAGTGACTAGGAATGGTCTTGATGATGATTGGTTACACCCGTGATGTATAATAATTCTGTTTTCATCTAGTGTCCTTGTATGTTTTGCTTGGTTTGTATTACTTAATTTTGAATTTTGATGTAATATAGCTGAGAGAACCCGTAATTACTCCCTACTAATTGTGGCATTTATTTCAATGAATGTACAGGTACAAGATAGGTGCCTGATTGGATGGTTACATGAGTTAGCTAACGGGTGTGAACTATTCCTATTATACCTTATCGCATATTTTAGACTCACTAGTACTTATGGATTTGGTTTTTGAGCGATTGTATCTGTAATACCTGTGTATTACTAGGTAGAGTTTGGTGTGTACTCGATCAGATGTTTGTTCTACTCGGCCGAGTTGGGTTTTAACTTGATCAGGTTGGTGGTTGCTCGATCGAGTGAGGTAGTCACTCGGTCGAGTACACTGGTACTCGGTCGAGTAATGTGGTCACTCGGCCAAGTGTTGAGTGGGCTGTTACTCGACCGAGTAAAGGTTAAAAACCCTGGTTTGTTATTTTATTCACCGCGTGGGACCTGGTTAATATAAAAGGCTTTTCTCTATCTTATTTCATCATAATTGTTCATTAGTAACATAAAATCTCATACAAAGTCTATTATATCTCTAATTAATCCCTAATTGCTCTCTGATTACTCCTTAATCTTCTCTTGGATTTGTGGCGGAATTCTATATTCTAAATATTTGTCGTATCTTTTCCAATATTTGTAAGTAATCTTTAACCTTAATCTTGTGATTTCATCTAATTATCTTTTAAGGAAGGTTTAGAGTAATTAGTATTTAATTATTAGTGATTAGATTGATTATTAAGATGAGATTAATGTTATTAGATTGTTATATATTATTTAAAATAGATTATAATGATTATCTTGAGGTAGATTATTGTTTATAGAGTAGAATTTGGAGAAAATGAATATAGATTATAGAATTGTTGTTGTTTAACCTAGAAATTGGGGAAACGTGTTGTAGATTATAGTTTATTGTTTATTTGTATAAGATTGAGATTATATAACCTAGATTATCATTATTGACCTTGTTAGTGTTAGAATTTGGAGAAATAGTGTATTTATTTGTAATTAGTCTTATTTAGTAGGACTTAGTAGTAATTATTATTATGATATTGTAGGTGGCGACTTTGTAGGGGAGGAGTTTTAGCATAAAGGTAAGTTAATTTTGCTCAGTTTATGTGTATGTGATTGATTGATGTAGAATATGATATGATTGCGACGTGTTGATTGGAGGTTGGATGATATTTATATGGAGCGGTTGTGGAAAACCGGCTCCATAGACTCTGTGGGTCGCTCCTCATGGTTCCCACCATGGAGGAGACAGTATACGTGGTTATAACTTGGGTCAGGGGGTGAGTTGCCGCAGTAGGGCTCATTGTGTCTACGGCGTGCCCTGGACATGGCAGTGTGCTTGTTTATGGCACCGTGAGTGGTGGTACGATGTGCTCCTTGATGGCACCGTAGGGCGCTAATTGATGGCACAAGATATCATTGATGATGGTATAATGATTTATATGATTGGTTATGTACATGTACACTGACCGTTGTTGTTTTATCTACCGTGATCCATACGATAATTCCGACCTATGGCGAGTAGGTCTTGAGCAAATATAAGGATGACATGTGATGATGATTTGGGATGCTTGTTCGGGATTTACGATGATCATGTTGGAGTAAGTGTCCTCAACAATAGTGCGATCACATAATTAAATCTCAATAATAAGAATACAAGGGGATGATGAATATTATAGTCAACTGGTCAACATAAATCGGTAACGATTGGCTCAATTGAGTTTGACGTTACTGTCGTATGAATGTGGTGATCAGTTGATCCCTTGAGGTCAAACCTAAAGGACAATCCCCTAATCATGTACATTAATAAATTGTATAGCGATACAGATTAATTAATCCCTTTAAAGAGAACTAAGTTTATATTAGTAAGAATTATATCTTATTGAAATATGATTAAATAAGATTCATTTTTGTAATTTAATTGTTATATTACTAAGAATGCATTATGTTTATGAAACATTTGAGATAAGCAAAATTGGTTGATCATAATTACAAATTGTTGTAGATTATATTAACCAAATTTGAGATGACCCAATTTATTTATATGTAATTATAAAATGTGACTTAAAATCTTAATTTGTCTATCCGACTCGTTTAACATGTTTAATCTTAAACCGTTAATGTAATTAGGTAATTTCTTAATAAACTTTTTTTCCATTAGTTTTCAATTGGACCTACAGATGAAAGCTTATGGATTAGTGATCCTAAGTTCGAGTGTCCCATCCATCTTGTACTTAGACCGACCCCTTTGCATGCGTGCAATATCGATAGTTTATGGTTCGTACTAAGATTCAGTACTCATATTTTAGCAGGTTCAATATATTCCTAGAACCGTGGCCCTTCTGAAAAGGGCCTCATTAAGAGATATATAGAATTACGCGAAAGTGGTGATTAGCCCCCTTAACTTTGACCAATTGTGTAATCAAGCCTCATAAGTTATACATGTAGTGATTAAGCCCCATAACTTTGATAAAAAATGAGATTCAACCCAATTTTTTAATTTTCAACCAAATTACACCAAAATAATCAATTTCATTCATTTAAATAATTTATAAACATATAAAAAATCATATATATAAAAATTGTGTATGCAATTTGTTACACATTTTGAGAAAAAAAAATACAAATGAACTACCCAAATTGAGAAAAACTAGTAAACATAATCTCTTATGTATGTGAATTATGTTAAAATTAGTAAAACATCATTAAATTTATTTTAAAAATTATGTTAATAAATTAAATAAATACTTTTAAAATATTTATAACTATTTTAGTGTATAATGAGTTAATATATATAATAATATAATGATTTAGTGATATAAATTAATTTGAAAAGAGAAATAGAGTTGGATTTCACTTTTTGGCAAAGTTATGGGGCATAATTACTACATTTGTAACTTTTGGGGTTTAATTTCACAATTGCCCAAAGTTAAGGGGGTTATGTGATTTTGTTATGTGATACTTAGTTATGTGATAACTATTGAAGCAATATGTACAAAAACTTATTCTAACACAGTGATACTTAGTTATTTGATAACTATTGAAGTAGTTGGACGCAAGAATCCTTCTCCGCGGCTGTAGATACCTCGAATCTACACCATCCGCCAAGAACCCAGTGATTATTATGCCGCATGTTTGGTATGCGAAACGATTTGTGACAATTCGTAAGTTTATCGTCAAGTGATAGCTCAAATAGTTGTGTCTACCCCTTGGTCGTCATCTACGTACCAATACGGTCGTTTTGACAGTCATTAGAGTAATTTTGGAGCCCGGGTCAAAAACTGCTTCATTTTCTATAAAATGTCTTTTAAAACCGTGTCTGAACGCTCGAGAATATTCCGAATATTTTAATGTTTCAAAACTTATCCTTTCCTGGTAAAAATATATTCAAATTTTATTTAGAAGAGAATTCAAAATCTACCTCAATTCCCATAAAGAAACGCAGAAATCGTTCTTTCAAAGTAGAAAACTGCTTAAGAAATGACGCAGCAGGAGCTGCGCCTCTTCCAAGGGTCGCAGTGCCTGCTGCGCCTCTTCCCCACGTCTGTTTTCATGTTTCCGGAATATTTTTTAGATTTATTTCCGTGTTCGAGTTATTCCAAAACTCGTCGGATTTCTCCATATATTAGGAGAGGTTCGTGCACACTTTCAAGGCACGCGAGTGTTCCGCCCCTTCTTTCTCTTTCTTTGCATTCTAGACCTTGCTCTAAGCATTTTGACTACTACGTGCTTGATCAATCGACCACGTAAGCTCAGATCTTTCTAGGTACCAGTCACGTCATTGCATTGACCTACCAATTTGACCAACTCAACAATAATCAATTTTAATCAACTTAATTAATCGATCGTTCCTCTTACGAGGGCACTTTCTTTACATTCGAGTCGAGTTGTCGCTAAATCGTTAAGTTTAGTTCATATCTCATTTCGTCAACATGTAAGCCCCCGTTCTTTTGGGCTAAATTTTGCTCAAATATTCTGAACTGAACTTATAGGAGCTGAACTGAAGTGAACTGAACTTATAGGAGCTGAACTGAACTTATAGGAGCTGAACTGAACTGAACTTATAGGAGCTGAACTGAACTGAACTTATAAGAGCTGAACTGAACTTATAGGAGTTGAACTGATCTGAACTGAACTTATAGGAGCTGAACTTTTCTGAACTTAATTTTACTTAATTGAATAGAATTTATAGAATCTAAAATTTACTAAACTGAACTTTATTACATAAGGTAAGATAATAACATAATTCCAATTTATATACATTGGTTTGTTCAAATACATTGGTTTGTTCAATTAGATTACTACGTTTACATCATCTTTATCTTTATCTTTATTTTTTGGAAAGGGCTGTCATAAAAAAACATACTCGAAAACATAAGGTAAGATAATAACATAATTCCGATTTGTATACATTGGTTTGTTTAAATAGATTACTACGTTTACATTACGATAAAAAAATAAATACCATATTACATCGTTTTCTAACCATCTATTTCCATATCATCATCTTCCTCATCACTTTCTTCTTCACCTTCACTATCACTCGAAACAAGGAATCCATTGCCTCGCCAACTGTTTTTTACTATTTTGTTTCGTACCTTGAACATGGCTTTTTTCCGCTTATCATCAAACATGCCCAAATCTATTGTTCCTTCAATATTCACGTCCTGTTGTATAATAGGTATTCCAAGAGTATGCATCCTTATAAAATTATGGAGTGTGAATGTATAAACAATAATAGACATTTGATACTTTTGTGATATTCGGGGCATATTTTTTAACACCTTCCACCTTTTTTTCAATTGACCAAATGTCATTCCAATAATTAATGTCAAATGTTTTTATATCGGTTTTCATAAATAATATATTCCGTATAACTTTTCTGAACTTAATTTGTAAGAATTGAATTTTTCTGAACTGAACTTATAAGAGCTGAACTAAACTGAACTGAACTTATATGAGCTGAACTGAACATATAAGAGTTGAACTGAACTGAACTTATAGGAGCTGAACTGAACTTATAGTAGCTGAACTGAACTGAACTAAACTGAACTGAACTAATAGGAGCTGAACTGAACATATTGGAGCTGAACTGAACTTAAAGGCGATGAGTTTAAGTCCAAAAGAACAGGAAAATGTAAGTTTGAGGTTGTTTAATCCCTTCTTTTTCTATTGTACTTTATTTAATTAATGTAAGATTCATGTCAGATTTATGTCAAAATTGTTTTCAAACCTTTTCCTTAGTCTTTCTTCATATAGTTTGTCTTGGCTAAAATCCCTAATAGTCAATATTAGTGGGTTTTTGTCATCTATCAAATTTTGTCTTTAGAGGTTAGATTCGTCCATATTTAATCTCTAGATTCGTCTTTGATATGATTAAAGTACTTAATATGAGTTAAATCACTTCAATTCGACTTGTAGATCGTTAATAAACCGTAAATCACCAACGAATACTAACTGATTGTGATTCTGGCTTCACAGCCAGAACCCAACTCAGGAACAGACGCACAGAGTGCTGCGCCTGTTCCGGCCTTGTTTCTGTCTCTAAACTTCTTTGGTCGCTTTGACGTAGTTTGATTAGTTTGTAAATCGACTATTATTCATATTATCGCTGCTAATCTGATTCGTTTAGTTTTATCAATTCTTTTCTTTATTTCAGTTAATCTTTCAAGCATATTTCCGACATAGATCCCGTGATCCGTTGTAATCAATTGTAATATTTCTTTTATAGTTCTATTTAATCATTGCATGGTTTAATTACTTGTGTTCTCACATGCAATTGAATCTTAAATCCCAATTTGACATAATTAATTGCTAAACTACATGTTCCACCGACATAGTCTAAGTTCACAAGTTCACAACACATCGTTAACAGAAGAGTTTCCCTAATCATTAGTAGAGGCCACTATTGAGGCGGGCGAGATTAGGTGTTCGATCAAAAGAACTTCCTAATACGTATCCTCACCCCTAACTCCAGATCTTTTTGAATATTCGTGTTCATTGACATCCACGAGAGTCGTTCTAGCCAAAGAATGCTAAGGGTAACGAGTTCTTGGTGTTAAACTCATTACTTTGTGTCTTGACATGGCATAAAGTACTTGAACGGTTCCAACTTCCCACAAATGCTGGTGGCGATTCCACAAATGCGTGTTTTCACGCTTGTCCCTCGTTTCTCCAGCCGTGGTATCCCGTGCACCACAGTTTGGAAAGGATCGCAAAACGCGTGTATCACAGCTTGGCTAATCCGCTGGGGATAATACACTTACGTGTACCCTTGGTGTAACATGACCGAGGTTAGGGAATCGTATGTATGAGACACTTGTCGGTTCTCATTACTCGACCTTCCTAGGTCGTTTTATTCGTCCTTCCTAGGCGTAACCCAAGCTTTTCGACCAATTGTTCTGTCTAGACGGTCCAAATTTTTATTTGGGCCTAAGAATGGATAGCGATTGACGTCAACCATACCACGGTGTGTACTCATGTTAGCACCAATGGCTTTCACTACTCGGGTGAATGGACTAGGAACCGGCCTTACTCATGTTTGGCGCGGACCTCTCTACAGACCTTGGGTTTGATTGCTTGGTATGACAACCCACCCATTAAGTCAAAACCATTTTAAATGCACATAGCATGCTGTTATTCTGCCTGTTTAAATGTGTATAACTTTTACATGATCACCACTTTGTAAATAAACCATGACAACATTTTCAAAATCAAAATCCTTTTTAAAACTGTAAAACATTTTCAAAGGTGGGCTACAGTAGCGCGAAAAAAGTCGAAACTCTTTCCAAGTGTCTAGTCAAAATAATTTCTCCACTTTGAGTCAACACTCCTACAACCGCACTACAACTGTCTAGGGCAAGCATTTTAAAACTAGTCATTTTCCATACTCACGAAGCACAGTGGCACAGTCCCACTTCACAAGTCGAGTCTTTCTCCACTTTGAGTCGTCACTCATTTCCAAATTTAGTCATTTTCAAAACTCATTTAAGACACAGTGGCACACTCCCACTTCACAAGTCGAGTCTTTTCGAATAAGTGTGCTAGATTGGTCGATCGTGTTCTGATTCGTCGTCGGTCTCTTTCTCAGTTTCCAAGATGCCAGGTGCTAGTCAAACAAATATTCATGCACCAAATCCGAATGGTAATGATCAAATCCTAGCTACGCTCATCCGTCTCCAAACAAGTCAGGACCAAGCATATGCTCGTCTCAATGCCATTGAAGGCCGATTTATTGCCATAGAAGCTAGGCTTCCTCTCGCATACATTCCTGATGCTAATGTGCATGATAACCGTCCACCCTTTGTGGTACGACCGGAAGTTATTCCCCCACCAGTTCTTACTGGAGCGGAAAAGTGACTCGAATACTTGGAGGAGCAACTAATTTACCTCAAGGGAGACGACATCTACATGAAAAACAATCGTAAGTATTAAGCTGTGAATGCCCAGCTGCCAATTAACTTCAATATGACTGACATCCAAAAATTCAAGGGACACGAAAACCCTTTGAATCACGTTCGTGCTTTCAAAGATTACACGTCTATCAAAGGCATCAAACCAGAGATGTTCCTAAGGATCTTTCCTTCGTCTCTCGACACCATTCCTAAGCAGTGGTTCTATTCCCTAGAACACAAGAAGATCACAACATGAGATGATGCCGCAATCGAGTTCGCCAAGCAATACGCAGACAATGCTGAAAACGAAGTCAACATGCGCACTCTAGAGGTTCTTACCCAAAATGAGAAAGAAGGTTTCACTAACTTCCTAAGTAGGTGGAGGAGGACTAGCACACAACTTGTCGAACGCCCAGATGAAGCTACTCTAGTGGAAAAGTTCGTGAAGAAAACCATCTGAGGTACCAGAACATAAAGTCTTTCAAAGACTTAATTGTGCTAGGAACAAGAATTGAAGACGACATCTGAAGCGGCTACTTGTCTTCGCTATATTAACCTTTGTAATAGGATCATCCTAGTTCTTTTCGAGTTTCAACCAAAACTGAATAACTGAGCACATGCCTTTTAGTTAGTCACTTGTTCTACTTTTTACACTTACTAGTTGAATAGACTTGAATTACTTTAGGCCGTATCTCTTTAGTGTAGATCACTCGACCTCTTAGAATAAGCCTTAACGAGGGCGTGCATTTACCACCTTGTCCATATCTTGTGGTGTGAAAATTCTTTGATCGCCGTGTCTCTAGGTGACCTTCAGGTTTGAAGACTCCATCCTTTCTACCCGATTCGTCAAATCCCACGTGACTACCAGAAATTGCATCCTATGCCAAACCTTTTGATACCCCCACCGGAGGATCAAAATAATTTTTTAGTGTAATCATGCCTAAACTCTCGCAAAATCAAACCAAACCAAAAAAAAAAAAATTCCCAACAACCCCAAATCAAAAGTCTCAAATATCCAAAAATTCACGAGGCAAAGACAAACAAAAGTCGAACATATCCAAACACACAAAAATAAAAAAAAAATAGTCCAACAACGACTTCCACACCAAAAACGGTCCAACAACGACTTCCACAACAAAAACACTATAACGACTTCAAACCAAAAATAAGTCCAACGATGACTTTAAACCCAAAAAAAAACAACCCAACAAAAGTCTCGAGCATTTTCAAAAATATTCAAGACAAAAAGAAAAGTCTCTCTGGTAAAAAAGATCCCAAACAAAACAAAACCTCTCAAGTAGTCATCTTTTCACAAATTTCAGACGAATCGACTCACAGTTACATTGTCTCCATGCCTTTCGGGACGATCCTTTCATTCATCTAGATGAGTGAGAGAGATAACACAGATATCTAGTGTCTTCTAGCACCATAGAACCTCCCACTCCATTCCGTTTGTTATCACCCTCGTTTAGCATCTAAGAATTCGACAGATGTACACTAGGCTTATACGATCACAAAAGTATTTTGTTTCTATAGCATTAGTCTTGCGTAATTGGCAGAACGTGTTACTCTAAAAAGGGCAGAACTCATCCAAATTCTCAAGAACAAACAAAGGAACGCGCCTCGCGTAGTCCACGTGCGACACAAAATAAAACCGGCCCCTAGCTAATTAATATTGAACGTCACTATGCTCTTGCATTTTGACATTTGGATATGCCCATGTCATCGAAACCCTCAACTTCTCACCTTAGCGAGCATGAGCATGTGCCAAGACAGCTTAGACAATGATATCAACCTTTGATTTCCTAATCCTCTTCGGGTTCGAGACACAAGTCGACATTGCCGCCAAATGAGCACACTTATTCAAGGGACTCATTTAACTCTTCTTTCTTTCCAGATTTTCAACAAATATAATCTTTTCCAAAACCGCGTTTTTCCAATCTTTCGTTTTGCGTGAGTTTAGGTCACCAACGTGCAAACATGTAATTTGTGTGATTTTTATGTAATGTGATTTTCCGCAGCATGACGGCAAAATCGTCGTCTATCAAATCTGTTTTGTTTTCAGAGTAACCTGCAGGGAAAGAAAACACTCAACAACAGAAACACTCAGGCCATCAAATACAACCAAAAGAGGCATGTACACCAAGCTCTCGCCCAAGACATAGTCAAAATCCAAAATCTAGGGTCCCTCGCCCAAAACAAAAACTCAGAAACTGGGTGCTCTACCCAAAGCCAAAGCCAAAGTCAAAGAAAAGCCTCAAGCAAAGCCTCAAGCAAAAGCCTCAAGCAAAGCAAAAGCCAAAGCCAAAGCCAAAGCAAATAGAAAATCTTGAAAACAAATCAAAATTCATAATCCAAAACAAAATCCAAAATCCAAAATTGGGGGCTCTCGCCCGAGACAAAATCCAAAATCTACAAAAACAAAGCCAACAGAAAAATAGCCAAAGACAACTAATCCTTATAACCAAGCCCAGATAAAATCTCGAGAGCAACAAATCTCAGTGTCTCTGTCCTCTAGCTCCCTCAACAAACAAGCTATTTCCCTCCAATACTCTCCTAGCTCACACCCCAGGACTCTCTACAAAGAAATCACTTCTTGGAGTTTAAACTACTAAGGTTTACAAGTTTTGATGGATGCTAGACTAGGTTCACTTAAACTGAAAACAACTCAAGTAGAAATGGAGGCTGTTTTAGAGAGATTGGTTTATATTAACTAAAGTTCAAGGGATATGACTTAGAGAAACTCCCCTACAGCAATCCACAAGAGAAGGGACTCAAAGACTAGTTTTGAGACAGGTTTAAAGTGTTACAACCAAGCACAAAAACCCTAGACTAGACTCAAACAGCAAGCAAGTTAACCACAACAAAGCACAGATATAACATGACTCACAAGACAAGACACTGATCAAACACCTTGAAGATGTATCAGGCTTGGTTCAAACTACAGCTCTTAGCACAAGTTTGATAGATTTGAGGGATTTCTCAAAGTTAATTCATTCATAAAAGTCTGCCTTTCAACAACATTCAAGACCTCCTTATATAGGGAGGCTGATATCTTGTGAACCATTGGATGTATAGATCATCCAAGGGCCAGCTTAGGATCTAAACTGCTACAACTGACACTAATTAAGAGCCTTACAATAGGACGAGCTCAACAACTATAAAGTACAGACACAAGACACAAAGAACAGACTGAACAAAAAGCAAATAAAGCAGTTTTGGAGTTTTCCTGAAATGGAAATCTGTTGTTCTTGTTGTCTTGTTGCTTTGCCTGGATGTGTTGCTGCTCCTTGGGACTCTCTACTCTTATTAGAACTTAGATAAGACCTGCCTTGGACGAGGACAAGTTGACTTAAGCAAAAGGAAGCCACAATCTGACTTGTACCTTCTCTGTTTTAATTGTTTACTGGACTCTAGCTTGGGGTGGTTGTTACTTGTGTTTTTACTAGACTTCAAGAGGGGTTATCCTGGACAAACTTGTAGCTTGGGGGGTTGGCTTGATGGTAGGCCATGGTGGGGGTGGTTGAGATGTCCTGGTGTACCTCCTTGGTGCAGGGTTTGCTGATGGGTCTGGCTGGTTGTGAATGGCATTGTTTCTGTCTTATGTGGGAAATGTGGATTGAGTTGGGGCTTGACATGGCTTGCTGAGCCCTGGACTATCTTCCTCAATGTCTTGGTTTGGCCTGGCTTGAGTTTGGCCTGTCATGGCTTGTTGTTTGGACCTTGTGACTCGAGCTTCCATCTGAGGAGATCTTGGGGTCAGGCTTGTCTTGTTTGTGGCTTGATCATCAAGGCCCCTTGGGTGAGTTCCTGCTGCAGCCTCCCCTGGTTGAAAAGGGCTTGACCTCAAGCCTGTGTCTTCCTCTCCCTCAGAGTCTTCATAGAAGGGACTAAGATCCCCAACATTGAATGTTCCATGAACTGCATACTCTCCTGGTAGATCAATTCTGTAGGCATTAGGACCTATCTTCTCTATGACTTGAAAAGGACTATCTGCTCTTGGCTCTAGCTTATTCTTTCTCTTGGAAGGGAACCTTTCTTTCCTTAAGTTGATCCACACTAAGTCTCCTGGTGCAAAGTCTTTCTTGGTCTTAGGAACCTTGGCATTCTTCTTGTATAGATCATTAGTTTTCTCAATTTGTTTTCTGACTGATTCATGGAGTTTTAGCATTTGTTCCACCCTTTTCTTGGCATCATAGTGGATCTCTGACCTGCACACATTAGACAAATTCAAAGGCATTAAGGGGTTAGTACCATAGACCACTTCAAAGGGGGAGTGGCCTGTGGCTGCTGATGGAGCTCTATTGAAAAAGAACTCTGCTTGAGCTAGCTTTAAGTCCCAATCCTTGAGGGATTTGCTGACTATACACCTCAAGATCCTTCCCAAGGTCTTGTTGGTCACCTCAGTTTGTCCATCTGTTTGAGGATGATGGGAGGTACTAAACAACAACCTAGTGTTAAGCAGCTTCCACAATGTTCTCCAGAAATGACTCATAAACTTTGTGTCTCTGTCAGATACAATAGTTCTTGGAACTCCATGTAACCTCACCACCTCATCAAGGTATAACTCTGCTACACTCACATCATCCTCAGTTTTCTTACAGGCAATGAAATGTGCCATCTTGCTGAACCTATCCACAACCACCATGATAGAATCTTTCCCTCTTGTTGTCCTAGGCAATGCTACTATGAAATCCATGCTTACATCTTCCCAAGGCCTACATGGGACAGGTAGGGGGGTGTAAGGCCCTGCTTGAAATGAACTCTTGGCCTTTTGACAAACTCCACACCTTCTGACCACTATTTGGACCTCTCCCATCATCTTAGGCCAGTAGAATTGATCCTGCAGTATGTCCACAGTTTTCTGAACCCCAAAGTGTCCTCCAAGGCCACTTCCATGCACTTCCTTGATCTATAGACTCCTATAAGATCCCCTTGGAACACAGAGCTTGTTTCCCTTGAACAGGAATCCATTTTGTAGAGTGTAGGGTGAATCAATGGTCTTTGTACCCTCTTTCTGTGCTAACCAATCTTCTGCAAAGTCTGGATCTTCTTGATACATGTCCTTCATGAACTTAAAGCCAAGAACCCTTTGCTCCATGGTTGATAGCAGAGTGTACCTCCTAGACAATGCATCAGCCACCACATTTTTTTTGCCCTCTTTGTATTTGCTAGAAAAGGTGAATGACTGGAGGAACTCCACCCACTTAGCATGCCTATGACTGAGCTTATGCTGCCCTCCTATGTACTTCAATGCCTCATGATCAGAGTGTAAGACAAAAGGCTTGGGTTTCAAGTAATGGCTCCAATGCCTCAGAGCTCTGACAAGAGCATAGAACTCTTTGTCATATGTAGAATAGCTCAGCTTAGCTCCACTTAGCTTCTCACTGAAATAAGCTACATGTTTCTTCTCTTGGATAAGGACAGCTCTAATTCTTACTCCACTTGCATCACATTCAACCTCAAATAGGCTATTAAAGTCTGGCAACCTGAGGATAGGTGCACTGCACAAGAGTTTCTTCATGTGTTTGAAAGCCTGCAAAGCATTCTCAGTCCAAGTGAACTCTCCCTTCTTCATGCATTCAGTGAGGGGTGCTGCAATGGTGCTGAAATTCTTAATGAATATTCTGTAGAAGGATGCTAAGCCATGGAATCCTCTTACTTCTGTGATATTCCTAGGAACAGGCCAAGACTGAACTGCACTGATCTTGTCTTGATCCACTGAAATGCCTCTACCAGGCACCACATATCCTAGAAACTTGTCTTCTTCAGTCATAAAGGTGCATTTCTTAAGCTTCCCAAAGAGTTTACTCTCCTTACGTATCTCAAACACAGTCTCAAGATGCCTCAAATGATCATTCTTGCTCTTGCCGTAGATGAGAATATCATCAAAGTATACCACCACAAATCTCCCTAGGCAAGGCCTAAGCCCTTCTGTCATCAATCTCATGAAGGTACTTGGGGCATTTGACAGGCCAAATGGCATGACAAGCCACTCATAAAGGCCATGCTTTGTTTTGAAGGCTGTCTTCCACTCATCTCCTTCCCTAATCCTCAATTGATGGTAACCTTGCCTCAAATCAATCTTAGAAAAGAACCTTGAACCACTCAGCTCATCCTACATGTCATCAAGTCTAGGTATAGGGAACCTGTACTTGACTGTGATGTTATTGATAGCCCTGCTATCTACGCACATCCTCCAAGTCCCATCCTTCTTAGGAACCAACAATGCAGGCACAGCACAAGGGCTTAATGACTCCCTCACAAATCCTTTACTCATCAACTCTCCAACTTGCTTCTGCAGCTCTTGTGTAGCCTTAGGATCACATCTATAGGCTGGTCTATTAGGTAGTACAGACCCTGGCACAAGGTCTATCTGGTGTTCAATTCCTCTTAAAAGGGTAAGCCATCAGGAAGTTCCTCTGGGAACACTTCCTTGAACTGATCAATGAGGGGCTTAACTTCTGCAGGGATTACCTTAGACTCCCCTTCCTGAACTTCCTTTGATAGCAGCATCAATATAGGTTGCTCTTTAGTACATTCTTTGACCATTGCTGATTCAGATAGAAACAAGACTCCACTAAAATCTTCAGCCATACTAGAACTCCCATAGCTCTTCTGATGTGGTGGCAAGGGGGCTAATGTCACCTTCCTGCTCCCATGCTTGAAGGAATAGGTGTTGCTTCTTCCTTGGTGTATGGAGCTTTTATCAAACTCCCATGGCCTTCCTAATAACAAGTGACAGGCATCCATTGGAACCACATCACACAATACTTCATCCTTGTACACACTTCCAATGGAGAAAGGGACCATACATTGCTTATCCACCTTAACCTCTGCTCCCTTACTCAGCCACCTCAACTTATAGGGGTGAGGGTGATCTTGAGTGCTCAACTTCAGCTTATCAACCATAGTAACAGAGGCCACATTGGTACAACTACCTCCATCTATAATAAGGTTACAAACCCTCCCTTGTATGGTACATCTGCTCCTGAAAATGAGGGACCTTTGATCCTCCTCCAAAGGTATCTGTTGTGAATGCATTACTCTCCATAGGACCAAGCTGTGGCCTGTGTCAGGGAGTGCCATTATTGCCTCCTGACTAGACTCTTCTTCCTCACTCACCACTTCTTCAACCTCAGGCTCATCCCTCTCATACTCAACTAGACCTTCTTTCTCCCAAGTCTCAACCTCCATTATAGTTAAGGTCTTCTTAGAAGGGCAATCCTTCCTGAAATGTCCATAGCCTTGACATTGGAAACACCTAATTCTGTTCTCAGTCAATGAAGTGCTTGGCTTTTGACCCATGATGCCTTTTCCCTTGTCTAAGGTAGGTGGGGGTGCTGTCTTAGGGGTATCCATGGTTCTCAACCCACTATAAGGTTTGGATTGAAAAGGCCTAACAGGTTTTGGTGTAACAGGCTTAGTCTTCCCTATCTTTTCAATTCTCAGAGATAAGTTGACAACATCATCAAATGACCACATAGGTTGCATCCTAACCTTGTTAGCAATGTTCTTATCTAGACCCTCTAAGTACCTAGCAATCCTTTGCTCAGGTTTCTCATTTATATCACACTGCAAGGTGAGTTGTTCAAACTCTCTCAGATAAGATTCAACAGGTTTGTCTCCTTGTTTCAACTTAGACAATTTGATAAACAGATCCTGGGTGTAATCCTTAGCAACAAACTTGTCTAGTAGTTTCTTTTTCAGTTTAGTCCAAGACTTGATGGGTTCTTTACCTTCCCTAGCCCTTAACCCTTTCATGGTTTCATACCAAAGGGAAGCATACCCTTTCAGTTTAAGGATGGCTACTTTAAAAGACTTAGAATCATTATATCCTTTGTACTCAAAGATCCTTTCTACTTCTCTTAACCATTCTAACAAATCATCAGGATTAAGACTACCAGAAAACTCAGGGATATCTACCTTAAGATGCTTGTCTATGTGCCTGTGGATGGAAGCTCTGCTCCTTGTTGAGTCATCTGAGTCTGGATACTCTTCATCATCAGGTGGCCTTCCTCTGCCTCCTCCTTGGCCTCTTCCACGTCCTCTGCCTCTTCCTCCAGCAAACAACTGGTTGCCTATTACCTGATCCAAGGCTCTGGTTAGGGTGGTTACAATCCCAGCCAGGTCCTCCATCTTTGCTTCTACTCCTGCCAGTCTCTCTTCACTCATTGGGCTATTTTTGTGTTTTTAAATGTAGTTAGGGAAAATGAACTCACTAAGACTCTCAACCAAAGCTTTGATAACCAATTTGGAGTGTAAACTACTAAGGTTTACAAGTTTTGATGGATGCTAGACTAGGTTCACTTAAACTGAAAACAACTCAAGTAGAAATGGAGGCTGTTTTAGAGAGATTGGTTTATATTAACTAAATTTCAAGGGATATGACTTAGAGAAACTCTCCTACAACAATGCACAAGAGAAGGGACTCAAAGACTAGTTTTGAGACAAGTTTAAAGTGTTACAGCCAAGTACAAACACCCTAGACTAGACTCAAACAGCAAGCAAGTTAACCACAGCAAGGCACAGATATAACTTAACTCACAAGACAAGACAGTGATCAAACACCTTGAAGATGTATCAGGCTTGGTTCAAACTACAGCTCTTAGCACAAGTTTGATAGATTTGAGGGATTTCTCAAAGTTAATTCATTCATAAAAGTCTGCCTTTCAACAACATACAAGACCTCCTTATATAGGGAGGCTGATATCTTGTGAACCATTGGATGTATAGATCATCCAAGGGCCAGCTTAGGATCTAAACTGCTACAACTGACACTAATTAAGAGCCTTACAATAGGACGAGCTCAACAACTATAAAGTACAGACACAAGACACAAAGAACAGACTGAACAAAAACCAAATAAAGCAGTTTTGGAGTTTTCCTGAAATGGAAATCTGTTGTTCTTGTTGTCTTGTTGCTTTGCCTGGATGTGTTGCTGCTCCTTGGGACTCTCTACTCTTATTAGAGCTTAGATAAGACCTGCCTTGGACGAGGACAAGTTGACTTAAGCAAAAGGAAGCCACAATCTGACTTGTACCTTCTCTGTTTTAATTGTTTACTGGACTCTAGCTTGGGGTGCTTGTTACTTGTGTTTTTACTAGACTTCAAGAGGGGTTATCCTGGACAAACTTGTAGCTTGGGGGGTTGGCTTGATGGTGGCTGGTTGATAAACACCCGGAAATGTACCCTATTTTCTAGTAGAAATATTTTACGAAATCTTTTCAGCGAATTTAAGTTTTAAATTAGCTTTTTATGTTTCGAGTCGAATTTAGAATTTCCGAGTTCGTATTTGGAATTTCTGTGAGATTCCATGAAAATCCCGTCTTAAGGCGAGTTTGACTTTTCTTGACTTTTGAGTCGAGTTTGACTTTTCTTGACTTTTGAGTCGAGTTTGACTTTTCTTGACTTTTGAGTCGAGTTGGACTTTTCTTGACTTTGGAACCGTCTTAAGTCGTCTTTGACTTTTCTTGAATTTTAAGTCGT